>OOFC01051266.1:0-10679 GCA_900323345.1 Pseudochromis fuscus
CGCCCCCTCGCTGCACGGAAACTCAATCAAGCCCATGGACAGCGCCTGCATGTTCTCCACGTGTGCCAACCTGCAGGTGAGTCTGGATGGATGCTGATTGCATTTAAAGCCTCTGCCTGAGCTGCTGCACGTGTTGAGGGAGGAAACACAGGAAACTCACATCAGGGCCCCGCAGACGCTGGTCCTCCTCAGTCCGAACCACTGAACTGCTTATTTTTAGCCGCATGCACAGAGTAACACATGAGAGCAGACGAGCAGGTTTATCTCCAGAAGACCTTTCAGTTGAATTTATTCAAAGTCCTGCACGTTCAACTAAGCAAACACTTCACCCAATAAAAAAGGAACAAAAACATGTCCACAGGTTGATCGCTGCATTGAGTGTTTGTGTACGACAGTCCTAATGCCACTACTGGGCGGCCATGATGATGACATCACATGGGCTCAGCACAGAAGGAGTAAAGCCATCAGACGGTCCCTGATGATTAAAAATGGTGGCCTCCATGAAACCATGATGGGGAGACTCTGACTCTCAGAGGTGGATATCTTAGTTGAATGAGCTCTTTATTTTTCAAACACTCTCATGAATCATTAATTTAAGTCATATTCTATCTGCCACACTGTGTTTTCATGAGCTGAACGTGATAAATTTTACAAACATGAGAGAATAAACCTCCCCCAAGGTATAATCCAGCTGCACTGATGCTACAGACTGAACACTGTTGCCCTCTAGTGGTGAAATAGTGACACTATCTTGTTAAAACATGCACTCATTACATCAGATACAGATCTGTCTTGGATTTCTGGTTCTTTTTTGGGTTGTTCACAGAGCTGGAAGCTACAGTGTGGTGTGTCGTTAAACATTATTACATGAGAGGACGTGTTTGACCGTCATATATATACAGTCTACTGGGGCAATAAGACAGGCGGAGTAATATTTTCAGTGATGAGGTTTTATACATTTGAGCATGGCTAGCCGTGCTGTCTTGCTCATTGGAGAACGGCCTAAGAATGCTAATTGACCAATCAGATTGCTCGGTGGGATCTACATATTGTATGATCCCATTTACAGCACTGCTAATCCAGATTTGTTCATCTTAAAAGGAAGCACCCAGAGAGCACAAAGCTCTGTCAAGTCAAATTCCAGCTGTACTGATGTTATACACGAGGTTCTCAACTTACATCAGAATTCTGTTGCCATGGTGAAATGTAACTTTAATGAACTCTTTCACTGACATTACCCCAAGATTATTGGCACCTTGAACGACGGCTTCTCGGGAAAAATCAGCGATATTCAAAATTTTTGCCTAATTCTTGTCATGACACGCTTGCGGAAGCTGCTTACATTCTGGGTAAATTCGCATAAATAAATAAACACAAGCATGTAGAGGTCCACATGCGTGGCGGCGAATGTAAACAAAGCTGTCTTCCTCATATAGTATGCCTGACGACTTATGCGTCCACTCCGCTCGCCAACTACTTCCTGTGTGAAATTTGTTTTAACATCGCAAACGCCGGACGTCGGAATGATGGAACAAGACTGTCTTGATAAATTTATGGGAGGTGGTGATGTAACCACGTAATGCTGTAGGTTGAGGACGTCGTAAACCAGGGACCTCCTGCATACTGAACCACTCCTGCCCTCTTGTGGGGGGCAGGAGTAGCACCAAATAGCACCATTATCCTGATCATGTGACATGTAATCCAATTTACAGTCCAGTTAGGAGCTGAAACATCATGGTTTTCTGTTAGTACCTCCCCCTTCCTCCTTCTTCTTCTTCTTCTTCTTCTCCGACTCAGATGCAACAGTATTTGTTAAACCACTCGCCCATTAGAACAGAAAGAGATTTTCTGGGTTTCTTCTGATCTCACCCAGAATTCAATAATTCCTTCCTTGGGTAATACTCTTTTGCGTAATGTTGCTAACAGATGGACAAACAAACAAAGCAGGTGGATGTAAACAGAGCGAACACATTCTGTTTGTAGATACTGTTTTCCTGCTGTATTCCCCAACCACCATCCAGAAACACAGCGCAGTCGTATGAAATAAAAGATTCAGTCACTAACTTTATGGGGTAAAATAATCAGACTGAAGCAGCCCAGCCTCTCAGTCTGAACACTGTAACTGTATCATCAGATGAATCAGACAATGCAGATTAGGTCCCAGCGACTACAGAAAAGAAATAATATAATCGTTATTTACAGAACCCTTTCCAAAATCTAAGTGGTTCAGAAGGGCAGCAAATAAAACGAAAACACCGTGATGTCCAAAAATCAATACAGTGCAGGGAAAGGTAAAGAGAAAAAGACAGTTCAAAGGAAATTAAAATTCAAGTAAAATCAGAGGAGGCTCTCAGATAAAAGCGAGTTTTCCAAAAGAGGTCAGTGACTCAGTCGACCTGATTTCCTCGGGCAGATCGTTCGGAGCCTTGGGGCCACAACGCCGAACGCTTTATCACCATTAGTTTTAAGAAGTAAAAGTTAACGCGGATCATATTTTTGAGATATTCCTAAGATGGTGAGAAACACACGGTTGCACAAGCTCTGTATGCAGACGGCATTTCTAACCAGCGAGGAGGTCGGATTCGCCTTCACTCACATTAACGTCATCTGTCTGCCTGCTTCCTGGTAGAGTGGGAACCATCCATTATGTACAGAGAAGAGGTGTAAGGCTGGAGGTTAAAGGCCAGGATAAATTGCTATCCATTATGGAAGAGATTTAAAGCATGAATTATAGAATACCTCGACGTATATAGTCACTGGATGTGGAGATATTTTTACCAAACCACTTCACTTATGACTCAATTACAGTTTTTAACTATAGAGTATAAGACGAAGAAGAATAGAAACTGTATAAAGATTCAGCTTCACCTGACGTGTAAATCACCACCATAGACTGTGTAGGATGAACGAAACCAACATGACATCACCCGTTGGTTTGTGGACTCGCATTTTAAAGCCAGGAGTTTGGTATTTGAGCATCACCATGTTGGTTTTTCTGATCCAGAAGTGACCATATTTGGATATGAGGGGAGGAGTCAGGAGGCGGGTCTGAACCTCGAACCCAGGGACACTGTCCAGTGTGTGTCAGACTGGAGTTCACTGATGAATAAGCCTCTGGACCACCTGTAAATCACTGGAGACCAGAGCTGTCAATCAGACTAACCACACCCCTAACTCCTCCCCCCAGATCTCTGAGAAGGAGAGTTGACTTTATCCAATGACATCAAAATGACTTGTGGAGAAAATGTATCAACTGAATATTTCAGGATTAAAAATGAGGATTTTTGAATTGAAGTCATTTGGATCCAGCCTCTAGTGGACATTGGTGGTACTGCACTTGTATGCACTTCACATTGGCTTCACTTTTGAGCCCTGGTGGCTTCGTCCGTCTTTATATACAGTATAATAATAATAATAATAATAATGGTTTGGATTTATATGGCGCTTTTCTCTGGAAGTCCAAACTCAAAGTGCTCGTACAGAGACCATTATTCATTCACACCCATTCATACTGGTGGCAGTAAGCTAAGCTAGCCACAGCTGCCCTGGGGCAGACTGACGGAGGCGTGGCTGCTAATTTGCGCCTACGGCCCCTCCGACCACCACCAACCCATTCATCCAACATTCATGCAGGGCAAGGTGGGTAAAGTGTCTTGCCCAAGGACACACCGACAATGACTGGGAGGAGCAGGAAGTGAACCACCGACCCTTCGGTTGGTAGACGGCCGCTCTACCACCGAGCCACTGCCGTCCCCAGTATATTCTACATGCTTAGCTTAGCATAAAGGCTGGAGTCGGGGTCAAACAGCTAATCTGGTTAAAGTTAGCTTACATTACCTAACGTTAGATAACCTTTGTAAAAAAGTGATCAGTTAAATCAATGTCTGGAAATGTAATTTTTTTATGCTTGTCCAATCAGAAGCTGCTTGTTGGTACAATATGAATCATCTTAACATTATGATTTTGTTTTTAATTATTAGTGAAATGTACTATTGTAGTGATGTGTTCAGGCAGAAAACAACTTCACCACTGTACAGGCAGACTGGAGGCTTTTCATCTTTCCAGATTTCTTCCAGAAGTGGGCGGGGCTGTTATTTATCTTAGGTGCAACAGGTAACAGGCCTCAGTTTGAGGCTGGCTTGTATTAGAGGCAGAACTTTATATATGCAACAAGAGCACTTAAAAAAACCCCAAAGCAAATAGAGAGTGATCCACCCAGTGACTGAAACAGGAGAACAGTTCAATACTTATCCAGAACCAAGTGCTTCAAACAGAATCATTACATTGTTACATTTATTGAAGTAAAGTTGTAGAAATGTTCATTATATTACACAAGAACTAGGAGTTTATCTAACCCCTGACATAAGTTGAAATCTCCACTGGACATGATCTGACTGCTGCTTTGTATTTGGTGAAACACTGATTCTTCATCCAGTCACATCATCTGTGGTGATTTTCTTACTTGCAGCTGAAAGTATTTTAAACAGATTTTCATCCTGAGCCGAGAGTGTGTCTGGGATCTTATTAATGTTCAATGTGACAAAAGAGCAGTCGACCTTAGATCTAATTTGCTGGATGTTTGTTGGCATAACGAAATGAACACGGTGGGTTCATCCTCGTGTTTTCATACCGTTTCTATTCATTTCGACTCCATCTGCTTGAGTTTAGGTGAGTTCAGAGTGCCTGTCTTCCCAGCTCCTGTTTGCTCGTCTGAACTCGGCCTCAGTGCCTCAGGGTCGATGGTGCTTCCCTTTCTGTCCGACCTGCAGACATCCTTGTAGCAGAGTGTCTGGTGCTGGTGGCTCTCTCTGAATACTCCCTGGCTGTTTATTTATTTTTGGTGTATTTTCCATTCAGCTGATGTGACTGAGCTGCTGCAGAAGTAAAGTTCATTCAAAATCCCTCTGTTCACTAAAAATTCAGAGTCTGGTTTAGCAGTTTTTATCAATACAGTTTGATAATTGATTCAAAGTCCCTGTTCTTTGCAAGGTTTGAAACAAACACCTTTTTTTTTTTTTTTTTTCAAGCCCTAGATTTTTGCCCCACATTCACTTCATATCAAGGTTACCCCGAAAACCTCAGAGTGTTGCAAGACGGGTCGAACCAACTGTAAATTTAAACAAAGCTACAACTGAAACAAGATCTGCAGCAACAGTGAATCCTGACTGCAACAGGTGGAAGAGGAAAGTTGTTTCCTGTTGGAGAAACAAGACAAATATCGTCTGTCGGCAAACTGTGATGACTATCAGGCTGCGAGTGTCACAAACAAGCGACATGTCGTTTATCGTCTTTACAGTTTCAGATTTATGTGCTCTGTTGTTATATGGATATTACGCTAACACTGGAGCAAAGCAGTACAAACTGTTGGGATGTAAACGTCTGTGGTTACCATGGAGACGTCTCCAAACACACGTACTGTTCAGCTTTCATCCATCTGACCATCATTAGCTTAAAGATACCAGTCTAAGTGCAGAGTTAGCTTTGTGGCTGATTGTTAGCTAAAACGTTGGTCTCGACCGGATGCACGAATCATTTGTCCTGTGTGTTTCTGAGGTCCGTGGGAGTGGTGAAGGTCACAGACGTAAAAACAAAATTTGCTCGGGCTTCGTCTTGTGTGCATTGCGCAAGAGCGACATCAGATCTCAGAGCGCGAACTGCACAACGAAAGTGCGATGCCCGTGTGTCCGCCGTACTCCACACATGAGGGAAACTTGCTAACTTCACGCCTCCTCCGTGCGAGGCGTGTTTCACCTGCAGCTTTCTTCCTACAACAAAACAACCGCATGTCAGACCGGTGGACACCGTACGGCACACTTGCCAAAACGTGGGGATTCGTAGAGTTGATCAACATCGTCCATACTTGCTTACAGGCGGTTTACGGGCTCCAAATGTAGCACCATCCAGTTGCGTGGTCCGTGAGTTTGTTAGCGTGTTTTGCATGTGCACAGCAGTAGAAGGAGAACAGCCGGGAGTGAGGCTTTTATGACATCATGCTATTAGCCTTGTTAGCTAGCAAACAGTGGTTGGTTTGCTTCCTTAAAGGGGCAATGTATTCAATTTTGGTGTTTACTTTGTGGATGTTTTTTTAATCCAACTTGAGTTGATGCTTAATTTTCTGTTAATTTCCAGGTGTTTTCAGAAATTGTAAATAGTTTTGACTGTGCCATTTGTTAAAAGCATCCAGTGGTGGGAAGATACTTTATTAACTACAAAACAGCAGCACTTACAAACTTCTAATTTGACATATTTGTAACTAATAACTTCTGAGAGCTGCATTGGTCTGATACAGATTCAGGTTTTACTCTGAACAGACGGTGTCGTCCACTCACTCTGCACAGGTGTTAGTCACAGGTTAAATAAATAAAAAGTCACATTACTGTTGATTTCTTGTGGGTTTTTCCTCACTTTAATCATGACCAAGCAGCATTGTAAACTCCAAAATAAAAAATAACCACCCGTAAATGCTCTGCGACCCACAGCAGAGGTAGATGATGGTGTTGTGGTGGCACCTGTACACAATTTAACACAGTGTGACAGCATGAATTCACCCTGCAGCCTTCACATCAGGTGCAGGAAGCAAAATGGCAGCAGCTGCAAACTGCGATCTGTCAGCGCTTTGAAAACCCATTTCTGAATACCTGGAATATCTGTGGGCACATGAAATATGAAACCGTCTGTGGTTCAGATGGAGTCACATGAGAAACACACAGATAAGGATCCAGAGCGACGTAACGCTGCTGTGGATGCTGCATATTAGCTCATTTCCTAAAGTCTACGGCAGCTTTCGTTCAGTCGGTTTGTTAGCTGTGAAGTGGTGTCCTGTGTCAGCCCAGGTCGCTGCGGTAACAGTCCATACGATAACCCTTTTTCTGCACGGTTTAGTGATCACCACCAGCGGCTTTGTGCACATGGATGTGTATTTGTGGATGTGCACATGTATATTTCAGGGGGGATGATAATGAGGCAGCGTTTCCAGGCTGCTCTCGATGATTTCCCCGACGCTGAAAAGAAAATTCTCCCTCCTCATCGAGCGATAAGATCTGATTGGCTCTCCCACCCAGGCTACGGGAGGAGATATGCTAATGAAGCGCTGAGACAGAGGCTGATGGAAGACAGAGATAAATGTGTGTGTGTGTGTGTGTGTGTTTGGGCAAACATAAGTGTGCATCTTTGTCATCACTGCTCTGCATTTCAATGACAGTGAAGCTCCCGAGTCCCATTTAACCACAGGAGAGCAGAGAAACCAGCGTCTCTCAGCGCGAGCTGCTGTTTCCTTTAATGACCTCCTCACTGAGACTGAACACAGACACAGGACTCTCCTGAATAATGCAAACGTCACATAGATCCATATTTTGATCTTCACTTTTAATTATTTACCATTTATTTCAGAGAAATCACGTTTTCCTGACAGCTTGACAGATGTCTGGAAACAGGAATAATCCCCACGAGCCTCAGCTGCTGCTGTGGAGAAACCAGCTTCTGTGGAGTTACTTTTATGTCTTTGTTATGTCATCAAACAGAATACGGTTGCAATGGGAAGTATAGATATGGCCTCTGGGAAATGTCTTAATGCAAATAAAGTCAATTACAATGTCAGACCAGTGAGATTTACAGTCATGAGGAGTCCAACTTCAGAGTTGTTGTTGTTATCAGGATAACAAGCTGTCGGACTTTTACCTCTTGATCCATTTACCTCCAACAAAGAGGCTGTTTTCACCTCCGACTGTTTGATAGTTAGTCAGTGATGTAGCAACATTACAGAGGAAACACTGAACAAATCTCAATGATTAGTTTTGTTGTTGTGTTGGGAGATAAATAGTTAAATGTTGTGAAAATCCCCATCACTTGTGTTTTAATGAGATACTGTAGTGATGCTACTTCACCACAAGAGGGCAACAGTGTTCAGTCCACTGCAGCTGGACAGAGGATCACAAGCACTTTCTAGTTTATAACCACCAGACTTTTCAGACTGTAGGAGATGATATTTAAAAAATGAGTTAGACAGGGATAATATGTTGGTTAAAAATTTGTAAAGAGGTTGTGAATATATTGATAAAAACTCTACTATGATGTTTTCATCCAGGTTTTTCTGACGTGTTTGTTTGTAAGCTTCAAACAGAGGAAGGTGGAAACAGCAGCTGCTGGACAGAGTTAAATCCCTTTCATAGGTTTAATCTGTTATACTTCACTTTAAAGCACATTCTTCTTCTCTTTTTTAATTCCACCTCTTTATTTAATGTCTTTGTTGAAATGGCTTTAAGCAGCACAGCAGTGATGGTGAGTGTGATCTGATGTTTTCTCACACTGAGCTGTTGGTTTACAGGACGGAGGTCAGAAGTGTGTCTCCTCTGATGACTTTGAGTGTGAGGAGGTGAGTGACTTCACTTACACAACACTTCATAATACTGCATCCATCACAGACTGGACTTCAGTCTGTCCAGGTCTGCATATGAGACTCATCAAATTAACAGGCTAAGAAATCTAAACGGTAAAAACAAAGTGGCAGTACATGTTTTTTATTCAATTAAACTTTATTTGTACAGGTTAGAGCCATTTAAGATAAACTCATTACATAGAGCCTCTAAAGGATATTTGTGTGATTCATTAATATATATATATATATATATATACACGTATAAAAATCCCTCCACCAAGGAATAAACATTTCTGTGATGAATAAGTTTTATTAAACCCTAATGAGACAACTGCTGTTTAAAATCAATACTTGTTTCCAGTCAGCACACTGGATACAGCCACTCTGATGAATGATTTGTGTTTCTCTGCAGCAGTGAGTGAAATGCTAACTAACACAGTTTGACCACAGACTGTTTGTAAAGGACAGAAGTGAAGGCAACATGTGGCAGAAAATGTTTGTTATAACTTGTTCTGATGATGTTGTTTACAGTGTGGAGCTGAGGTCCCGCCTCCTGCCCCGCCCACCACACTAAACACCCAGAACTATTAGTCTGTTGTTAACTGATGTTACAAATTTTTTTGTTTGCTGTAAATTTAATATTAAAACTGTTTAACTTTGTAAATGTTAACCTTTAAACTTAACTAACTTAATACTGTATGTTAATGATAATGAAGTTGTAAAGTCAACTTGATGTTAATGTAAGAAACGTAAACACACAGTATGAGTGAAATGACCTGGACTTATCACAGTAACTTCATCATCTGTATAAATGAGACTCAAGAGGAAACACAAGAGCTAAAGGACAAATTAGTGATTTTTTGATGATCTGTTCTTCACACTGTTGGAAACTCTGCTTCAACCTGAACCTTCAGCTTTAAAAATCCAGTCGTTTCTTTAAGTGAAAATTTCCCTGGAAAGTAGTTCCTTGCAGAGCTGTGGTGGAGGGATACCTTCTGGTTGTTTAGATGTAGGTTTTTCTACTGGACTTTCATTAGCAAAAACTTGAGACCTTTTCACACCAAGTCCATACATTTATAAAATGAGTTACGCCCACAAACCTCACACACCGAGTCCGATGTGTTTAATTCTTCTATTGTTTTACCCTGAGAACAATCACAGTTCTCTTTAGTGTTCAGCACCAACCATCCAAAGCTGCTCCGCCACAATCCACCTTTAAATTCTTCCTCCTCTTTACAGTGCGTCTGTATTAAGCTCTCAGCTCAGCAGGAAACAACGTTCAGGGGAAACAGACACATGATATAAATGTGGCTGGATGCAGCTCAGTGGGACGGCTCAAGCTTTACGTTGGAGAAGCTTCAGGATTCAGTAGAGACCAGGACCAGTTACACCTTCTCATCAACTGTACATACAGAGACATCAGTGACGTTTCCAGCGTCTTTCAAACAATAAAACAACTCGTGAACATTTCTGCTGCTGCTCAGCTTCTGATTTGACAACAGAGACAAAATAAAGAGTCTCTATAGAGATTGACTTGTACATTTACAGCCTGATACATAAAAACTGAACTGTTGTCCTTATGAGAAATTAATATTTTGATGTATCTCATAGTAACACTTCTCAGTCTGTCACACAGTGGAGATAGACCTGAAGCTGGATGGAGCCAGTGGATTTCAAAAACGAGGCCAATGTGAAAGCACAAAGTGCAATACCAGTGATGGCCACTAGATGCAGGCTCCAAAAAACTCCAATTGAAAATATTTTTAATTTCTGTGTAAATTATTTTGTTGTCTCCAGAAAGTAAGTCATTTTCTTGGGAAACTTGAGATAATTAAATTTCCTCATGATCTCAACATACCTGCTGCACAGACTCTGGAAACACACACGTGGAAAATTTTCTTACAAACCAAACAGGCTCCCACACAGCGACTGATCTGAGTCTTTGACCTGGACACGTGTGAAGTATCTGCCAGCAGCTGGACAGGCAGCAGGAGACCTACCTTCAGTCAGGCCCATGTGGATCCTCCAGTAGTTCTGTAGGCACTGCAGCGAGTCCTGCAGCACCCCCTGGCTGCAGGTTCACATACAGTCCAGAGGTTCCCTCCAGCTGGGGGCGCCGAGCTACACGTCTGTAGGAGAAAAAAAAAAGAAGTTCAGACTGTGTAGAGCAGGGGTCCCCAATCCTGGTCCTCGAGGGCCGCTATCCTGCATGTTTTAGATGTGTCCCTCTTCCAACACCTGATTCAAATGACCAGGATCCTTATCAGGCTTCTGCTTGATGATGAGCTGGTCAGATCGGAAGAGC
>OOFC01051266.1:22295-39516 GCA_900323345.1 Pseudochromis fuscus
TACCCTTGGCAGGTCGCTGTTTGAACGTTGCCATGTTGGTTGTTTGGAGCCAGAAGTGACCATATTTGGATATGAAGGGAGGACTGAGGAGGCAGGTCTGACCCTTGTAACTTGAGGACACTGTCCAATGTGAGACTCAACGTCAGCACAGGTCTCATTGGAAACCAGAAGTGTCAATCAAACTAACCCCGCCCCTAAATCTTCCTCTGTTTGAATCCTAATATCTCCTCAATGATGAAATGATTTCAGGAAGGACCACCTGTCAATCAAACTAGCCCTGCCCCTGACTCCTCCCACCAGATCACTGAGAAGAAGAGTTGACTTTATCTAATGACATCAGAATGACTTGTAGAGAAAAATTACTTCATGATTGAAAATGGAGATATTTGAATTGAAGTCAGTTGGATGCAGCATCTAGTGGCTGTCGGGAGTATTGCACTTTTTTGCACTTCTGCATTGATCTCTCACTCAGTTGCCTTGGTGGTTAAACTCATTTAAAGAAACTCAAACAACTGAGGTCAACAACAACATCAAAGTTCAATGCAGCAAAAGTGTGGTTTCCAAACCAGTTCAGATGGCTTTAGAAAACAAATCCTGGCTTAAAATCACCATTCACATGAGAAACAATTGGACGACACTAAAGGAGAACATCAGCCATCCTTTACTAAAAAGAACCACGGAGCAAGAGCATAAAGATGAGATGTACACTGTGCTACAGATCTTCAGTTATAGAGCAAATGTTACACTGCAGGGAATAACAAAAGGGCAGCGTCTAACAATGTTTCTGTAATTAACAAAATTAATTAAAATTTAAGAAAAGACAACTACAGTCAATTAAAAGCCAGGTCTCTGATAACGCCCAGAGTCATGGGCAAAACCTACATTTGTTTCACTTTAATTGAAGAAATTCAACAATGTAATTGTTTTCACCAGTTTGTTGTTCTGGAAACGTATCGTACCACTGTCCTGTTTCAGTCATCACCTTCTCAACCAGCTGCAGATGTTTCACAATAAAAGCCCTGCCAATAAAAAGGAAGGGTTTCTGTCAACTTAATGTGGAAAAGGACATGATTAAACTGTTTTCTCCATTTTGTCGTGATAATGAGTCAATTTCAGCAGTTTTCTTGAGATCTCAAGTTATTTTTCTCGTTATCTCACAAAAAACCCTTATTTTCTCAAGATTACAGGATAATTTAATTCATTATAACTTTTCATTTGCAATTAAACTTTTTTAAAATGCTAAAAAATAAAAAAAATGAAACATTTGGGTGCATAAGTATCTATTACAGATATTTACAGTTTATTTGTGTCGTTAAAACAAAAGGATTATTTCACCTCCCACATGTTAAAGACGATCTCATCCAAATATAGTTTCAGTATTTAAATTGTGACGTAGATAAAGAGCGAGACGGAAACACGACTCGATCCGTCTAATTTGTGACGTTTGTTGCATCTCAAACTGTTTTCATTCATTTCAGTTATTTTTAGGCGCTGCGCCCACATTTCACGCTTTACAGCGGCGGGTTCAAAGTGCTCTATGTGTAATGTCACCGCGCACACACACACACACACACACTCTCACTGGTGTGTTTTTCACATGTGTAAATGACGACCTTCCTGCAGCCACGTGTCGCCTTCGGATGCGTGTGTTTGTGTACATGTGTGAATCTGTCACAGTGGTTGTCGTGATTGCTGCTGACATGTTCAGAGTGCCTTCATTGCCCTCAGTGTGTGTGTGTGTGTGTGTGTGTGAGAGAGAGTGTAATATATGTGTGTGTTTATCTCAGATGGCCTTGTTTTGCAGCCAGCAGTGTGTATGTGTTGATTCAGATCATCCGTGTGTCTGACAGGCCTCTGTTTGATTTCCTCATCTTCCTCAGGTCATCACCTCCTCGTGTCAGTGTGTTACCTTGTGTGTTTGTGTGTTTCCATGTGCGTGCTTCTGGTTTTATGTGCAATGCAACATTTAGGATTTCTTCCACCTCCCATCACCTCCTCTCCTGTCTTCTTGCTATTTCTAACCTTTTAATCCCCGTCTGCCACCTCTCACTCACTCCTGCCAATTTCACAGTGTCAGCTGCAGCCACGTGAGGTCTCAGTACATCGATGCCCTCAAAGGTAAAACATGGTGAATGTGATTTAAAATCTAACGAGCATCTGGTTCAAGTGTTCGATTAGATTCGCTGCAGCATTTTGGATCAATTGGAGGTGTTTTTTTTTTTAAGGACATCCTGCTAATAAAGAATTACAATAATTGAGCCTGAAGGTAACAAATGCATGAACACGTCTCTCAGCATCACTCTGGGAAGGATGGATCTAGGGACTTGCTTTATGTGAGAGCTGAAGGACACATGGTGGCAAAGATAATACCGAGATTCGTCACAGTCGACCTTGAGGCCAAAGTGATGCAAATCCAGATGAGACAGTGTCTCTCTGAGGTGTTTAGGGCCGAATACAATAACTTCAGTTTTGTCCGAATTCAGTAGAAGAAAATGACAGGTCATCCAGGCCTTTAGGTCGTGGAGTTTGACCCGCTGATTTATTTCATCTGGTTTCATAGATACATATAAGTGGGTGTCATCTGCATAGCAATGGAAATGTCAGTAGTGCTTCCTGATAATATTGGCCACAGGAAGCATATCGAGTGTAAACAGGATTGGTCCAAACACAGAACCCTGTGGAGCTCCATGGCAGACTTTAGACCAGGATTGAGCACCCCTGCTTTAGACTGTGCTGAAGAAGCATCATGAACCTGAACAAACTGGAATCTGTCTGATAAATATGATCCAAACCAGTGAAGACCAGTTCCTCTGATCCCAATGACATGTTCCAGCTTCTGTAATAAAATGTTGTGATCAATAGTATTGACACATCCATTATCAGAGGTTATTAGAAGATCGTTGGTAAGTTTCACCAAAGCTGCTTCTGTGCTGTGGTCCAGTCCCGAGTGAAATACTTCACACAAGCTGTTCCTCTGCAAATGGTTACATAGATGATTTACAACAGCTTTTCCCAGGACTTTAGAAATATGAAAAAAATAAATTATTAACTGAGTATTTAATGATTGAAAATGTTGGTCAAGTCAACTGGAGTACAGTCTGTGTGAAAAAGACTAACAAAATGAACACAAACATACACAAAGTGACTTAAACAGTAATTGGAAGCAACTTCAAAGATGCACAGAATGACTATGAAAAGATGCTAAGCAAAGAAAAACACAAAATAAACCCAAATAAAAGCAAAGCAACTGCAACGAAGATTTTAAATGACTAACTGCAGAGCCACTACAAACAGATGCAAACTGATAAACAGAGAAATAAAATGTACATGAAACAATAGCAAACACTTGCAAAGGTATTCACAAGAACCAAAAAAATACCTGCAGAATGTTACCGAGAGACTCAAAGCAATTAAAGGGATAAATACATTAAAAAACAACTACAAAGAGACTCCAACAGGAATAAAAGCAGCCTCAGAGACACCACAGAGACACAAATCACTGCACAGAGATTTAAACCAACTACAAAGAGACTGAAAACAACTACAAGGAGCCAACAATTTATGTACATTGATTAAATAAATGCAAAACTACTATGATAAGGTTCAAAACAAGATGCCTACAGATACCAATTAGCTACAAATTTATTCAAAACAACTACAAAAAGCTGCAAAATGACGACAAGGAGACAAATCAATGACCAAAATTAAACAAAGAAAGATGCAAAGTGATGGCAAACTAAAAAAAACAGCTACACAAAATGGACTAAAAGTATCCTCAGAGACAAAGTGTAGACTGTACATAGAAATGGACGAAGCAACCAAGGCTCAAAAATGAGGCCAATGGGATCACAAAAAAAAACTGCAATACTCCTGACGGCCACTAGACTTTTTCCACAAATCATTCTGAGGTTACTTGTACTCATCAATCATTTCATCACTAAGCAGCTGTTGGGTTTTACAAAGGATTATGGGTCACGGTTAGTGTGATTGGCAGGTTTCCAGTGACCCCGGGTTCAAAGTTTAAACCCGCCTCCTCACTCCTCCCTTCATCTCCAAATATGGTCACTTCTGGCTCCAAACCAACCAACATGGCGTCATTCAAATACTAAAACAGGTGATGACACATTGGGTTTGTCCATTCTATAAACTGAGCTACAACATGATCGCAAACCATTTTTAAATTGATGCAGAATGATTACAGAGAGATGCAAATAACAAAAAGACACAAAATAAACACAAACAGAAGTGTTAGCTGAGGAACAACCACAAAGACATGAAAACTGATGGAATAAAAACACAAAATGCACCTAAAGAAATGCCAAACAGCAGGAAATGTAATCAAAAGAATTAAAAACTGCTGCAGAATGACGACAGAGACACGACAAAGTAATTACAAATATTTTAAAAAACTACAAAAAGCTACACAACAACTACAAAGAGACAAACCACTGTAAAACACATGAGTATGTTTGTAGTGATTCTGGGGTTTCCCACCATGTGACAGATGTGAAGGGGGCTTTTTCCAGGCCTGTGCCCCGGGGCCCGGATTGTTTCGTAATCCGTCCATGTGGATGTTAATGCAGCGTGTGGAAGAAACACGGGTGAGGATGTGTGGCATTACCCACAGAGCACTTTGACTCCCCGGTGTGTAATGTTGTGTGGGAGATGCACCTAAAAATAACCGGAGTAAATGAAACCTTTAGAAACATAAAATAAGATAAATGAACGTAGAAAGCTCACAGCCGCCGGGAGGGGAGACAGAAAGCTGTAATCACTGCCGAGTGTCTGTGGCGCTTTGTGTGGCGGAGGTCAGGGCCGCTGGAAATTAGTCAGGTGTTAATGAGACGGGCCGCGATCCTCCGGAGGTCGCCTGTCTCAGTGCGGAGAGGCTTAGTGTGAAGGGCAGCGCTGCAACACGGCGAGCTGCACAGGAGGGAGTCGCTGCAGGATTACAGCAGCACAGCAGAGGGAAGTCCGATGATTCAATGGTTTTAATTCAAAACTAGAAAACAAACAGAGAGCATCAACCTCCGCCAAGGCACAACTGAGCTGGACTGATACTGTAGACTGAACAGTGCTGACCTCTAGTGGTGAACTAGTGACACAATCTTGCTAAATATTCCCTTATGCTAACATGGCTAACCTTTGCTACTCTCGCTTTCTTCGCTTGCTAGCTCGCTAAACTGGAAACCATAGACTGTATCTAGAATGGTTGAAGTCGCCGTCTGTTGGTTTGTACGAGTTGTTACAAATGTACAAATGTTACAATTGTTGTTAATTTGTAACATTTTCTGACTCTTTGCTCCATTTCTAATATAAAGACTGAACGTAGAATGGACGAAGCTAACGTGGCGCCATCTGTTGGTTTGTGGAAGCCAGGAGTTTGGTATTTGAACGTGGCCATGTTGGTTGTTTGGAGCCATGAGTGACCACATTTGGATATAAAGGGAGGAGTGAGGAGGCGGGTCTGACCCTTGAACCCAGAGACGCCAGCCAGTGTGAGTTCAGGTCTTGACATCTAAGTCAAACTAACCCCGCCCCTAACTCCTCCTCTTTCTCCTTAATGATAAAATGATTTGCACATGGACCACCTGTCAATCAGACTAACCCCGCCCCTAACTCCTCCCACCAGTTCATTGACATCAGAACGACTTGTGGGAAAAAAAATTTGACTGAATATTTCAGGATTGAAAAATGAGGATTTCTGAATTGAAGTCAATTACAACCACCATCTAGAGGCCACTGGGGGTATTACACCCTATTGAGCCCCGGTTGCTTTGACCATTTCTAGCCACTGTGCTTTGAATAGCTGGAAGTCCTCTGATGTCCGTGCTGCTGATGACTTAGCAGTGACTTATGGCTGAAAAGCTCTTTGTTGCTGTGACATTTAATGTGAACAATGGACGCGGCAGCGAACACTTCCAGCATGATTGAAATCACCTCTGTGCAGAAACAGCTGTTAAAAACCTGCAGCCTCTCAGAATATATGTATTTCTATGTGCGGGAGCTTATACAAGTGAATCCAAACACTTCTTCTTTCAGGTGTGATGTGGAGTGCTTTAAATATTTGGAGGAATAAATCCAGAACCACCTCCGGCAGCATTTTTAATCCATATATTCAGTGTATTTTCTTGGAAACTGCACGCTTTTGGCTTCTGATAATGAATAAAAAGACAGGAAAAAACTGTGTGTGTGTGTGTGTGTGTGTGTGTGTGTGTGTGTGTGTTTGCCAGTGAAGTGAATCAGCTGTGTGTTCGACAGAGAAACAGTTTTTTCTTCTCTAGCTGGTCATTGATCAGAGCTGCGAGTGTGTGGACGTAACAAATCCAATGCTTCCCCCTCTCCATCAATACAGACACACTCCGCTGACTGCGATCGTTATTCAGGGAAACAAGAAAGTTTGTGGCTCGCGGGGGCTGAGGCTGCACTTATTGCTATTAGCCGAGTGGATAAATGTGCGGAGCAGCAACGCTCTTCTTTCATTTTAGCCTCCTTTGTTCTTTTTCATCTTCACGCCTGCTTCGTTTCATTTCTTTATTTTTATATTTTCCACCTTTCTGGTTGCAGACATCAAGGCCGGCTTTCTACTCCACGCCGCCTTTTGCTTCAGGACAGCTAAACATCTTTGTGTTGTTGTTTGTTTTGGTTTTTTTTAAAGGTGATATTTCCCACAAAGGGATGAGAAAAGGGAAACAGCCTCAGACTGACACGGTGTCGTCGTCGTCTGTCCAACACGCCTGTAATTTCCAGCTTGTTTGTTTGTTTGTTTGTGGAGGTGTAATCTGCAGCTCCCTCCATCTCTTTGTACATTCAAAGCGCAGCTTGTTGCTGTGAGAGTGGTGTTATCAGCGTGATAAGTCGCTGTGTTTAAAGGTGCCAGTATCAGCTGAATCTGTAGTCCTGGAAGAAAGAATAAGAGCATCCGTCACCCACATGATAAATATCTGCTGGATAAGAGCGGAGCGAGGCGAGGAAGAAACCGACAAGGGAGGAAAAAAAAATCATGAGCAGAGAGCAGAAAAAAGGTACGAATGGAGAAAATACACAAAATGTGCTCTGGTAAAATGCATCTGCTTTACAGAGGCAGGTGATAATGTCTGTTGCTGCACTCTAGAGATCTCACCAAGTGCTCACGGTTTTCCAAATTAAGAGCATATCTGACTGGAGTGAATGCTGTCCCTGCCTCCCGTCCAGATGTCGCTCCACATGTTTGTTTCTTCTGCTCTGAGCTGAGCTGAAGATGATGAAGATGTTCTGACTCAGTAAGTCTTAAGCTGCTGCACCGTCTGCTACACTCTCACTTCTTTAACCTTATTAACCCACAGAGAACAGAGGGTGTCTCCTACTTTACTGCTGTAATGTCTTCATCCTCACAGCTTCTGTTCAAACCACAAACCTGGATGTAAAAAAGTTACATGTTCTTTTCCACCTTTACTTCTGTGAAAGTATATATCACTGGATTTGCTCAAATCAAAACTGGAAGCCAATTAAAAGCAGAGTCTCTAATAACAGCAGAGGTCATGGCTGGGCGGACCCCAAATACAAGCTACTGTAGTAGACTTTTATTTTGAAATCATTGAAGGCAGCATCCTGTTTATATTAACCATAAACTGTATACAGAATAGACAAAACTAACACATCACCTATTTTTCCCGTTTTGGAGCCAGATGTGACCATATTTGGATATGAAGGGAGGAGTGAGGAGGCGGGTCTGATCCTTGAACCCGAGGTCACTGTCTAGTGTGGATGAGACTGGAGTTCACCAGTGAATGAGCCTCCAAACCACCTGTAAATCATTGGAGAGCAGAGCTGTCACTCACACTAACCCCGCCCCTAAATCTTCCTCTTTTTGAAGCCTAATATCTCCTTAATGATAAATGACTTTCAGATGGACCACTTGTCAATCACACTAACCCCGCCCCTAACTCCTCCCACCAGATCACTGAGGAGAGTTGACTTTATCTAATGACACCAGAAGGACTTGTGGTTAAAATATATTGACTGAATATGAGTATTGTTGATTTGAAGTTAATTGGAGCCAGAGTTTCTTTGGAGTCAGCCTCTAGTGGCCGTCGGTGGTATTGCACGTTTTTGCACTGATCGGCTTCTCTTTGACACGCCAGTGGCTACATCCATGTTTTATATCCAGTCTATGAATTTACCACTCAGAATCAAGCTGCGTTTGAACAGATTGAGCCAATATTGACGCCCAAATATAACAATAAGTGACATTGAAATAAGTTTAGATTATTTATTTATTCATATTTCCACAGAGCTGACTTCTTTGTGTCGCGATGACTCCAAGAGATTCTTTATTCTGGATAAAATAAATATCACCATGATGTCGCCTCACATCTGGTTCTGTTACAGATAAATATGCAAATGTTGTGATGTGACGAAGAAAGACGAGGACTGTACAGAAACAAAGATGGAGAGAGGCCGTGACAGAGTGTTTTCTGGGCGAACAACTTCAGACTCCTGCTCAAGGAAACGAACAAAGAGAAACAATTGCTCTAAGCCTCTTTATCTGATCTATCCTCGTCCACACAGGGAAACAAAATGGATTTTCACATGGTTCCTCAAAAAATTCATTGTACTGCTTCAAACAGCTGACTCCAGGACAAAGACTGAGTTTAAATACACTCACACACAGAGATGGACTCTCTGAACCTGGAGCATGAAATGATATCACAGCAGCGGGAACATCAGGAACGTTATCTGGACCATTTAGAACATTTGGTTCTGCTTTGACCCAAAACAAAAACTCACACATAAAAGCATGAATGTAGCAATTAATGACATAAAAACAGCCAATAATGTAATACCTGCTGATAACAGAGCCAATAACATAACATCCAGCCAATAATGTAAAAGTTACGACATAATTGGCTGGTTATTATGTTACTGGCCTAGCATTAAAGAAAATCATTAACCAGTAACAAAAAGACTGATTACATTACTGGTAAAATGTTTTTACCTTATTGGCTTTATTACATTTAAAATTATAATGTTATTGGTTGCTACAGAGCTAAAGGATGATTATGGTTTATTTCCAACTATTTCTTCTTACCACTTATCAGTTATGGTTAGCTGACTCTTCTTTTTCTTTTTTTTGCTAACTTGTAAATTTTTGTTACATTTACACCTCATAATTTCTCATTTTTTAATCCATATCTTAAATTATTGTTTCAAATTATTTAACAATTTTTCCAATAACAAACTACTCCTGTATGAATACATTTAGCTAACATCATCAAGTGCTAGCTACACTTTCAGCTAATAATTTCCAGCTGTTATTTTCTAATTTTAGCAGCTATTTCAATTGTTTATCGTAACTTGGAACTAGAAATTCTCTATTTTGTATATCTCAGCTGTTAATCTGTTGCCAAATGACATTCACCAACATTTTGTGTTAGCCACCCTTATAGCTAATTGTCTAATTTTAGCTAGCCGTTTCAACTGTTAACTTACATTTTCTGATCATTTTCAGCGGTTTATCAAAATTCTTATCTTGCTTTCCAAACTGTTGATCAATACTTGTAGCTAACAGTATCTACCTAACAGTTTCAACTGCTAGCCATATGTTTAGCTAGTAATTTCTACCAGTTTATTTCTCATTTATGCTGACAATTTTTACCTGTTGATTCGTAATTTCAGCTAAATATTTCAGCTACCTGTCCTTTATATTTAAGCTAACAATTTCAACTGATTACTAATTATTTATTATTTTAGCTAGCTAGCCAGGTATCTTTACATATCAGGATTCATGGGTTTATCTTTCCATCACAGATGATTTAGTGAACTACAGATATTTTCAGCTGCAAATAAAAGTTTGACTTCGTCAGCGTCACCTTCAGGTCGCTGCAGGAACAATAAAAGCTTCACATCCATGTTGGATGTGAAGCTTTTAAAAATATATCAGAGGAGGTCTGTGCTCACTGGAGATGGTTCGACTGTCATACGACTGGATGTGGGCAATCCCACTGTGGTGTGATGGGATCTGACTGCTGCTGATGAGCATTGGGGCTGTTTGCCAGCATCCATGATTAACATAAATTATGTCACAGCGTGTCCCTGCTGAGGCTGACATAAATCATACAATGTGTTTGTATAAGTCATGAATGCAGGCAGACCTGGAGCAGCACTCAGATATTACAGTCTCTCCCGGAGGGTCGTCACGATTCTCTGTTTGCAGCGTCTTCAAAATTTAAGACTGGTGGTCACATTTAAAAGTGTTAATCTGGGCTCTGGGAGGTTTTTATGAGTTAGCTGCAGTTGTAAAAAATAATCACTTTAAGGAATTTTTCTGTATTTTTTAACACAATAATATCAACAGAAATAAAAAATATAGAAATATATTTTTTCCACACTAAAGTTTTTAAAATACATTTAAAAATGTGTCATACTTTTCAAAAATACTTTGAACTTATTTGAAACTGTTACATTTGTGTCTAATACCGTTCACTTTCTAACATTTGATACAGTTACTAGGACTTCAGATGAAGAACTACTTCTGTCATTTGTTTGTTAATTGATTAATATATAGTAAAATTATAGAACAAACATTAAAAAGACAAAAAATAAACAAGATTTCATGTAGAATTTAATATTTAACTATTTTTCATTGTGAAAAAAAAATTGCTGTAATTTTATGAGTTGCTTATTTTCTGTTACTTTACTGTGTTTTTTGGTGCTGCTAGAAATTCTTTTTAACATTTTTAATTTTTACAAGATGTAGCTATTACTTTAACAATAGTTTAGATTCATCTAAGTTTGATAAAAATGGTTCCAATAATATCTACAATGTTAAAGTGTTTATATTAAATGTGGCAGATGTTTCAGAGAAGTAAATGCACCAAGGAGTAATTTCTGAGATGAAGCTTGTGAACATTGTGCTTCTAATGTTTTTATTTCTAACTTGGTTAATTCCCACACTGCCACTTATTAACATTGATAGAAAAACTTTATATATAGCCTGTGATTGAGTCTATGAATCATACAAAGCTGCTCCAGTGCAGAACTGGAATATAAAAAACACAGAGCTGAAACTGAGCTGAAGATACGATCTTTAACCACGTCCCGGGTTTTTGTTAAGGTGAATAAATTAATTAATTTCAGCTTCTAAATTTAACGCCACAAGTCTCTTTATGTGATGTTTACAGGAGAAGTCATTAAGAAATAAATCGAGGATGAGCAGGAAGTTGTGATCACCTGGTGGCTCGTAAGAAATAAAGATGAAATATGACGTTGCGTTTCGTCCCAGCAGGTCCGGGTAATTCATCCCGTCTGAGTGTGAGTTCAGCAGGAAGCTTCAGGTGCAGGGCTCCACAGTGATTCATAAAAGCGAGTCATGTGTGCACACAGCGTTACCAATCTGTGGAAAACCAAAGCATCTGCATATTTAATGTGGAGTCTCTGTATCCCCCCCCCCTCACCCCCTCCTCACCTCGCCCTGCTCGTCGAGCTTTGATGATGAGCTCGGACTATTTTCGCCTGAATCGGCTGTTCTGTTGTTGAAGCTTCAGTATCTTTTTATGCTAAGTAGAAACCAAACCTTTCAAAAAAACTAACAGCAGGATCCCAGTTTCCTCTTTCACTTTCACTGCCTCCGACGTTTGCTTTTACTGGTAAACGGCTCTCTGGCGTGAAGCCTCAAAGGCACAACACAATCACTTATATTTGAACATTTGCAAAGGGGGGGGGGTCTGCACCAACACACACCACCGTGCAGGGCTTTACACTCGTCTCTGAAGCCTACCCCTCGCCTTCCCGGTTAACCACACCCCCTCCCGTCTCTGTCCTCGGGGCAACATGCCGCATCGCTGCTCTGTTTCTGGGCTATTTCAGGAACAGCAGCGTCATGTTACTGCACTTTTATTTCCCAACAGCGGCCTTCAATAGGACACATGCTTTTATTTGAGGCACACTGAGTATTTAATAGGACACCGGGCACAGCGGGCTGGTAATCTGGCCCCGCAGCGGCGTCATCCAGCTCTGATCACACTGATATCTCCTCGCCGCTCGCGAGTGCAGCGGCTCGGCACCGACACCACGTCAAAAGTCTTTAACACAGTTTGGAGTTTAATTTCACACCGATTATCACAGAGCTGTGTTTTAAACAACTCACCCCACAACAAATAACTAGAAATTCAGCTCCCAGTGAATCACACAGTAACAGGCTTGTTCAATTAAATTCATTCACTGTCAGGACAAACTGAGGCTCACTGTGCTGAATACAGAAAATCGAAGAGATGTTGGTTTACAGCCTCAGAAACAGGGATGGGAACACAAAGGGAGGATGTGGACATTCAGACAGTGTCTCCACTTGAACACATTTACAATGCTAATGGTCACATCCTGAATAAAAAACAGTCGAATACGAAAAGGTGGTTGAGACATTGGTTTATATCCCATCCTCAGAGGACAGAAACCTCCAGTGGAGCAGAAGGACAAAAGTTCACTTGATCTTTATTTTCAGTATGAATACAGACCTCACGATCCTTCTGACTTTTTTGGTTTTAAGCAGGAGGTGTCAGTAAAGTTACCACAGGGATAACTGGCTTGTGGCGGCCATAGCGACGTCGCTTTTTGATCCTTCGATGTCGGCTCTTCCTGTCATTGTGAAGCAGAATTCACCAAGCGTTGGATTGTTCACCCACTAACAGGGAACGTGAGCTGGGTTTAGACCGTCGTGAGACTGGTTAGTTTCACCCGACTGATGGTGAGTCATTGCAAACTTGAACCAGAGATCACTGCCCAATGTGTATGAGACTGGACTTCAGCGCTGCTCTCACTGGAGACCAGGTGTCATGATGTGTGTGTCTGTTCTGTGTATTTCTAGTTTGTATTTCCTGGTTTCTTGTGTTGAGTTTTGTGATTTCTTTTCTTGTGATTGTTTTCTGTGTGTCAGGTACTTTTAGTTTGGTGTTTCAAGTCCTGCTTGTTTTCAGTGTTTCTGTTTTGTCACTTCCTGTTTTATTTTGAGTCTGGTCTCTTGTGTTCCTGTTTCCTGTTGTTCACACCTGTGTTGATTGTCTGTTGTTTTGAGTGTTTCCAGTGTTTCCAGTGTCTTTGTTTTCTGGGTCTGAGTTTTTCCAGTGTCTTGTTTTCCCCACTGGGTTTTGGTTTTTCTAGGTGGTTTAGGTTTTCTTTCTTGAGTTTTTGTAGTTTTGGACTTTCGGTTGGTTTTGTAGTTTTCCTGCCATGTTTGTGCAGCGCTTTTTGTTCTCTTCGTTTATTAAAAACCTTTTGTTTTTCTGAAGATCTGCATCTTTGGGTCCCGCTTCCTCCCACATCCCTGACACCAGGCCTGTCAATCCAGATAACCACGCCCCTAGACCTTCCTCTTTTTGAAGCCTAATATCTACTTAATCAAGTTGGGTTGTTTTTTTTTTCAGATGACCACCAGACCACTGAGAAGAAGAATTAACTTTATCTAATGACATCAGACTGACTTATGGAAAAAATTGGATTTCAAGAATGAAAACAATGATTTTGTATTGAAGTTAATTGGCACCAGAGGTTTTTGGAGCCTCCTGCATCTGGCTCCACCCACTACAAAAAACAGGGAGCTCCTGGTAAAATATGGAGACAGATCAGAGAAGGATGACCAAAGGAAAACTTGTGTTTGTGAAGTGAAAAGGTGGTGGAAAAGAGCCATTGGTTTATATCCTATCTCTCAAAATATCTCTTCTTATAACATATCTGTTCAGTAGTTTTTCTGTAATGTTGCAAAGTCAAGTACAAACATAAACTCCTTGCTGGAGGTAATAACAGTAATACAAATAAATAAACTGTGGGAAGTGGGGGATCTGCTCTGCATCTAATAAAATAATGTTTCTGGGTTGTAACAAGTGAGGACTGGAGGTGAAGGTTGCTTGTAGTCGGCCGGGACACAGCATGAGTGTACACTGGTGTTGGATCCACGACACAAATAGCAGCATCAGACAACAGCGAGTCGGAGGAAGTGAGGAAAATAAATGAGCGACTGCAGGAAAACAGACAGCGGGTAAAGAGGGAGCTGAGGCGGACTGTAATCTGTACAAAATAAATTGGTGGTGTCTTTACCTAAATACTGAGACAGTCTGACATCCTGACATTGGTAAGTAGGTTGCTCTAAAACTAGTGAGCCCTGCAGGAAGGCAGCTCCTGCTGTTCGCCGGCTGAACGAGGAAATGAGGGAAGTCCAGGGAGACCGTCGTGGAGAAGCAGAGTGTAATTGGCCGACTGGTAGTTTCTATTATAGAAGTGAGAATGCCCATGTGTGAACCCACAGAACACATGCTGATCAGATATAACCAGGCCTTTAGCAGACACAGGTTCTTTATCTGCTTCTTAATAAAACACTTCCATAAAGTGAAAGTAAAGATTTTCACCGACAGATACTTCGAGTGAAAAGAGAAACACTTAAAGGAAACTGTTGAGGGTGTGTGTCGATAGAAAAAGAGAATCATCAGCATGAAACCTCACATTGTTGTTGAGTCCTTGGGGAACAATTAGGGCAAAGAGGGCTGAAGCAGTGTCGAGGTTGTAACTAAAAGCTTTCTGAAAAGTTACATTTAAAGGTCCAGGGAAGCCGAACGCAACACAACGAGAAGGAAGGGTTCACTTGGTTTTTTAGGGCTGGAACGTACCATTTTGGGGAATAACCAGGGTGGATAAATTCATGGGGGCTGTCACTTGATGTACATGTCAGTTCAACATAATCAGGGT
Organism: Pseudochromis fuscus; assembly: GCA_900323345.1. Taxonomy (NCBI): domain Eukaryota; kingdom Metazoa; phylum Chordata; class Actinopteri; family Pseudochromidae; genus Pseudochromis; species Pseudochromis fuscus. The sequence continues at coordinate 37,008 of OOFC01051266.1, forward strand.
TTCCAGTCTTCAAAAAAAATATTTTCCAGGAGGTTTTCTGTGATGTAAAGTTGGTACCAGTAGGAGTCAGAACCTGGACCAACATGCTCCTGTATTATATAGTATACGGTATGAGTACAAACACCAGGATGTGTCATAGAAATACCAACATGTTACATTTCACAGCATTTCAAAAGTAAAAATCCAACAGTGTAGAATCTTGTTATAAAGTCATACTATGCAAGAAAAATGCTATAATATGGTATGTAAAAAAAAAATAAAAAATAGGACACAGTAGAGTTCATTTAAATTATTTTTAGGACTTTAGGATATTTTATTTGTTTCTATCAATTTCCAGGAGTCTTCAAGGCTGAAAAAAGATCTGTAAAGATCCAGGTTTTCCAGGACACATGGGAACCTTCACAAAGTACATGTCTATGACTAAAGTTTAAGTAAATGAACCAATAGTACCTCACTGTTTTCAACACTTTGCTGTTATGGAAGTGTACCAAACTACTGTCCTATTTCAGTCACTGTGGTTGGACGACTGTTTCCTGGATTTGCCGTCTTTTAATTTTCTATGTGTTTCACAATAAAGGTCCTATTAAGAACAAAGGGTTTCCTACAAGTGAACATTTGGAACCTAAAAAATGAGGCTCGGTACTAAAATATGACCAATTGTTATTATCAAACAGATGAAATTAGAAGTAAAGGCCTGCCTCAAGACACGCTGGCCTCAAACAGAGTCCCGTCAGTACAGACTGTTTATAGAAATGGATAAAGCAAGTGTAATGTGGAGTTATATTTTGAGGAGTTTGTCCTTTTAATGTCTCCATGTTGGTTGTTTGGAGCCAGAAGTGACCATATTTGGATATGAAGGGAGGTGTGAGGAGGTGGGTCTGTCCCTTGAACCTGAGATCACTGCCCAATGTGTATGAGACTGGGCTTCAGCGCTGCTCTCATTGGAGACCAGGCCTGTCAATCCAGATAACCACACCCCTAGATCCTCCTCTTTTTCAAGCCTGATATTTACCATATTTTCCGGACTACTGAGCGCACCTGTCTAAAAGCCGCTACTGAATTTATTCAAACAGTTTCATGTGGTCCACTCTGACCGGGTCTGATGTGTAAACGCTAAATGTATCGGCGGCATGGAGCTTGCTAGCTTGTAAAAAGCCAACGAGCTTCGTGCCACCGATACATGAGCCCCACCGGTTTATAAGTTCAAAGCGTCGGAAAAAAGTAGCGGCTTATAGTCCGGAAAATACGGTACTTAATGACCACCAGATCACTGAGAAGAAGAATTAACTTTATCTAATGACATCAGACTGACTTATGGAAAAAAATGGATTTCAAGATTAAAAACAATGATTTCTGTATTGAAGTTAATTGGCACCAGAGGTTTTTGGAGCCTCCTGCATCTGGCTCCACCCACTACAAAAAACAGGGAGCTCCTGGTAAAATATGGAGACAGATCAGAGAAGGATGACCAAAAGAAAACTAAACTTTGTGTTTGTGAAGCAGCAAAATACTTCCTACATTAACAAGCAAAGTTTTAAGCTCTCAAACGCTGCTCAGCCGCTGCCAAGAAGAACGAACAGCCTGCTTTCTAAAGTGACAAACCTGCCATATGGCGAGACCAAATCTCAATGTAAACGCGCCTCTTTGTGGTTACATGTGATGAAGTCTCCCGGGCCTCGGCAAGATGAAGATGAAGTGCACAGGGAAACGGGTTTCAAGAGCTTCAAGTGAGCATCCATGAGGGAGTGAGGTCTGCAGATTATAAATATCCCTCCTTCCCTTCATCGAGCGTTACAAGAGGACCGGAGAGATTCTTCATTTCCCTCAGAGTGACAGTAAAACATCATCATCATCATCGCTTACTGAGAAACAGGGAGTCACTGTGGTGTTTTCTCTCTCAGCATGTGTCTGGCTTAAAACAATGTGGAGCCCATTTAAACAGTGAAACAGGGTTTTTCATGCCGCCTGTTCATACTGGTAATTAGGATTTCAGAGTTAGTGATGGGAACAAAATCCACAGTCCTCCAAACTTGAAATCAATGGGTATTTTATAAAGTAATGGCTCTTTCAGTATAAAATTCCTTCCTTTGCTTCAGACATGAAAACAGGAAACCAGGGAATCCATCTACTTGTTTATGTGCTCATTTTCATTTTGCTTCATAAAATAAAAAAATAAAAATAAAAGCCCTGAGTGGGAAAGACTGAAAAATGCTGCACTGCAAAGGATCTTTTTAAGCTTAGTTGAAACGGAAAAGTTGTCGTATCAATTAGAGTGAGATGTTTAATCGAAGCAGACTCACTACTTCAGCTCATCTGGAGTTCTTTTAATTATGCTGGGTCCTCTTTTTCTGTGTTGGTTTAATGACACCAACTGGTAAACTAGCTCTAACAATTTCTAACATTCACATGAGTAGTGAGCCGTGGATGGAAGTTGACAATTTCTCTTTTCTGTTGCAAATTTCTACTAAATTCAGGGAAAATTGATCTGAATTTGGATGCAAAGTAGCTA
>OOFC01051270.1:0-16124 GCA_900323345.1 Pseudochromis fuscus
ATGTTGGATCAGCAATTCCTTCCCTGTGTGAAGTCACTGAAAACCATTGGCTGAATGAGTGAAGCTGAATACCTAACATTCCATGCAATGAATTAACACAGTCATAAATAGTAAGCATCGAAATAGCTATTAAAAGGCTATTGAAGGCTATTGAAGGCTATTGAAGGGTATTGAAGGGTATTGAAATTCCACAAATAAAATAAAAGTGCAAAAAAAAGGCACAAAATGCAGTTTAGTTTTGGGAGTTATTGCGTTTTTGAATGGATGGTGAGGGCTGGTGATGGTCACTCACACGCACAACATATGAAAATATTTGGCTGTAAGACTAAAATATGCATCAATCTCATAAAAAGTTGGCACCCCCTTTCCTGGTGCTAGACAATGAGAAAAAATGCAGACAAAAACCCCCCAAAAAACAAACAAAAAAACCAGTGGTGAGAAAACAACCGACAGCAGACATCTCCACCGTACAACCTGCAGACGCTCTTATATAAATGCCTAAACATACAGAAAAGTACTTACCAACTACCTCTAAGCTTGGGTTATACCACAATGAGGCTGTTCTTGTTAATAAAGAGGGATAGCCCATTCCTTTTGTGCAGCTGATGCCACGTATCAATAGTATGATAAACTATGGGGTTCTTCATATAGAGGGCTGGGTATTGACTAAGATAGTCACTTGAGTCAAAAGGAGTGCACCATTCTGCTTCTAAATCAACCCATGTTGGTCTCTCTGTCATCTCACCTAAAATAGTTACAATATAAGCACACATAAATGAAGCTTTGTATATTTTAATATGTGGCAAGCCCAATCCCCCATATTCCCTTTTCCTTTGCAATCTTTTCAAGTTCATCCTAGGCTTCTTTTCCTGTCCAGATAAATTGAGTAATCATCTTATCCAATGTTTTAAATATAGCTATTGGGATGTTTAATGGTAGCATGTTAAAAAGGTAGCAGAGTTTTGAAACAATAGCCATTTTTATCACTTGAACTCTTCTCCATAAAGTCAACTGCAATTTATCCCATCCCTTAATCAGATGCTGAATTTTGTTTAAAACTGGGTCAACTAAACACACAGATATTTGAGTTTTTGTGGAACAAAGTGAAATTTCCATAATTGAAATTCACTTTCACAACATAACACTGATAATGGTATTACTTCACTATTGTCCCAATTCACTCTGTAACCAGATATGCTGGAAAAAGAATTAACTGAATCCAACAAAGGTGGGTTTGACTTTTTAGGTTCGGACAGCAAAATAAGGATATCATCCGAAAATATTGATATTTTATTTTCAAAACCTGTCATTTTGATTCCACTTATTTCCTGTTTTCCCCTTATTGCAATAGCTTGGGGTTCCAATGCCAAAATGAAAAGAGGAGGTGACAGAGGATCGCCCTGTTTAGTGCCACATCCAAATTGAAAGGGAGATGATTGAAGTCCATTTGTTGTGACAACAGATTTTTTGTATTTGCTCAAATTTTTGTATAAAATTTGAACAATCTTAGAGTTTAGGTAAGTTTAAGGAATTGAAAAATCTATTTGCTAAATTTATATCAAATTTTCTTTCTTGGCTATATAGTTCTTCATAAAATTCTGTGAGTACATCATTAATTTTCCTAGGGTCAGTTACTATCTTTGGGACGGCAGTGGCTCAGTGATAGAGTGGCCGTCTACCAGTGGAAGGGTTGATGGTTAAAATCCCACTTCTCCCAGTCATTGTTGATGTGTCCTTGGGAAAGACACTTTACCCACCTTGCCCTGTATGGATGCTGAATGAATGGTTTGGTGGTGGTCGGAGGGTGCAAACTGGCAGCCACACCTCCATCAGTCTGTCCCAGGGCAGCTGTGGCTACTCAGCTTACCACCACTGGTATGAATTGGCGTGAAAGAATAATGGTATCTGTATGCGCTTTGAGTCTGGCATTCCAGAGTAAAGCGCTATATAAATCCAAACCATTACTACTATCTTGTCCTCTTTATTTTGAATAGAGCCTATCTGCTGTGCTGTTCGTTTTGCTTTGAGTTGACTTGCAAGAAGTTTGCCGGCTTTATTACCTGACTCAAACCCTTTTTATTTTATCATTTTAAGGAATATTCTGCCTTTTGTGAAAAAATTCTATTCAATTCATACTTCACTTTTACAATATTGTTCAGAGATATGGTCTCGGGATTTCTCCTGTGTTCCTCCTCCATGTGTTTTATTTCTATTTCATATTTGTTTAATTTAAGTACTTCTTCTCTTTGTATTATTGATGCTTGCTGTATAAAAATACCTCTATTGAATGCCTTAAATCCATCCCAAACATGTCCTTGTTCGGCAGTTCCTCTATTAATTTCAAAATAATTATTCATTTGTTTTTTGAGATGCAATAAGAAATCCATATTATCCAGAAGGCTGACATTCAATCGCCAACTTATGCCTTTTTCTTTTTTCACTTCTGTTAAAATATGTATCGCAATAGGAGCATAATCTGTTTTCCCTATTGGACCTATATTACAGTCACTTACACATTTAAGGGATGGGACACCAGAAAGTAATCTATTCATGAGAAGATGGAATGCCTGTTTGAGAAAAAGGTGTCATTTCTGGCAGTTGTATTCAACAATCTCCAAGTATCTCTTAGCCCCAGATCCTCACATACAGTTTTTATTGCGTCTTGAGTTTTTGAGGATCCTGGGTTGTAATTAACACTTTTATCTAAAAAACCACCATATACCGGGTTAACATCGCCACCCCAGATAACAGGAAAGTCTCCAAAATCTAATAAAGCTGTTTGACTTTGTAGAAAAACCATGGATCTTTCTCATTAGGTGCATAAGTATTACACAGAATTATTTTTTGACTCACAATGTCATCCAGAATTATGATAAATCTCCCCTTTGTCTTTATATTCTTTTTGTATTTGTAGCTTTAATTGTTTAGAAAATAATATACTCACACCTCTTTGTTTTGATTGTAGGTGTTATGAACTGTATGTCCAATCCATCTGTCTCTTATTCTGAAAGTATCTTTTTACATGAGGTGTGTTTCCTGAAGCATTATTGTATCAACCTTTTTCACCTGTAAGAAGTTAAGCACTTTATGCCTCTTGATATGTGATCCTAAGTCATTCACACATTCCATGAAGTACAATTTATTACTTTATTATTAATTTTGTTCCTTTTTTTCCAGTATTTATTTGAACTATGCCCTGTGCTATTTCAGCCCCTTTGAGCAGCCCCGACTCAGAGAAAAATTCACTCAGAGAAAAATGCAATTAGCATTGCAACATCTACCACTACCACAGTCTTCTGCTGTTTGTCCACCACCACTATGTCTGACTGATTGGCCATTACCATCATGTCTGTCTGGATCTGAAAGTCCCACAGGATCTTGGCACAGCCATTCTCCATCACCTTTGAGGGCATCTCCCATCTTGACCCTGGGGCCTTCAGTCCATATTCAGTACAGATGTTCCTGTACACAATGCTGCTACCTGGTTGTGTCGCTCCAGGTTTGCTTTACCTGCCAGCATCTTGCAGCTCACTGTGATGTGCTGCACTGTCTTAGGGGCTTCTTTGCACAGTCTGTGGAGCGTGTGTTTAGGCCCTGTTCTTGTGCAGCATTGATTAGAGCCTCTGTACCAGGGGTGGGCAATACTGGTCCTCGAGGGCCACTATCCTGCATGTTTTAGAGGTTTCCCTCTTCCAACACACCTGATTCAAATCACCAGCTCATCATCAAGCTCTCCATAAGCCTGCTAACGATCCTGGTTATTTGAATCAGGTGTGTTGGAAGAGGGACACGTCTAAAACATGCAGGGCCGAGGACCAGGATTGCCCACCCCTGCTCCGTACTGTCTTTCAGTCCAGCCTTTTTCCAGCCACTGGTATGTTCCCTTCATGTCAGCCACTTCTACCAATCGTAGTCGGTGGTACATGCCATGCAGGGGTTTGTCCTTCCATGATGGCTCTTCAGGTTCCTCCTCCTCCCTATCGGGTTTCTGTTGCCTGAGGCATTCACTCAGCAGTTTGCCGTTAGGGGCCATCTTCTCCACGTATTCCTGGAGACCAACTGTTTCCTCCTGGATCGTGGCTCTGACACTCCTCAGCCCTTGGCCCCCCTCTTTTCGCTTCGTGTATAGTCTCAGGATGCTGGACTTAGGGTGAAACCCTCCATGCATGGTGAGGAGCTTCCTTGTCTTGATGTCTGTGGCTTGGATCTCTTCCAGTGGCCAGGATATTATGCCAGCGGGGTATCTGATTACTGGCAGGGCATAGGTGTTAATGGCCTGGATCTCATTTGTGCCATTCAGTCGACTTTTCAGGACTTGCCTCACCCTCTGGAGGTACTTGACTGTGGCTGACCTCCAAGCTGCCTCCTCATGGTTGCCATTTGTCTGTGGAATCCCCAGGTATTTGTAGCTGTCTTGCACATCTGCAATGATGCCTTCAGGTAGTTCAACCCCTTTGGTTGAGATCATCAACCAAAGACTACAGCAAAAATTCTAAATTCTTATCTCTGCCGAGAAAAAAAGGTTAATTTTAGAGTGGATTAGAGTGGAAAGTATTAGTAAACCAAATGTCAGTAGGCAAAGGTTATACTGGATCTGTTCTACAACACTACCCGCCATTCCAAATTCGGTGTCACAGAACTGATGTACAACAAGTTTACAGCCATTTAAGGCGGACAAAATTTGAAGAGCTGTTGGCATCAAATTGTGCCAAATGCATTTTTCACCTGAAAATATGGATGTGGCTATAAAAGGCTTTTTTTTCCCTTAGAGGAGGACTATTACATATTATGATGCATTTCCATCATTATGAAACCTTTTTTTAATCCTCTGTGCACAGCATAAATAACCTAAAATAGAAACAACCAAATACCACACTGTTATCTCAAAGGACTATTTTTATTTTTTCTTGAATGAAGGCTGTATTTGCGTATGATTTTACCAAGGGGGAACATGTAGAGGATAAAGAGGAGAGGGCCAGGCACCTAACTCTGGGGGACACCTTGGGACAGAAGAGCAGTGGAGGAGGAGCAGTTATTGATGTTGATGAAGTGATGGTCTATCAGAAAGATACGATTTGAACCAGGAGAGGACAGGGCTGTTGATGTTGAGGGATTCCAGACAGGAGAGGAGAATGGTGTGGTTGATGGTGCTGAAAGCTGCAGTGAGGTTGAGAATGATGAGCAGTTGAGATGTCCGAAGTCAGAGGAGAGGAGGAGGTCGTTGGTGACTTTGAGGGGGGTTGTTTCTGTGCTGTGTTGTGTTGTGAATGAAATCCAGACTGAAATGGTTCAAACTGTTTGTTGGAGGAAAGGTCCAGAATTTTAGACAAAGGGAAGACTGGAAATGGACTGGAAGTTACTTTTTGAAACTTTACTTTTATTTGTGGGGGTTACTGATTTATTGCTGTTTGAGTCACCAAATAAAACTTTGTTCTTGCACACAATGACAATAACATATTGTCATATTGTTGCTGTTCACAACTACATCACACAAATAGATCAAGGTGAGTATGAGTCTCAGTCTCAATTCTTGATTGAATGATACAGCAGCAATTTTATTCACTGTGCCATGATCAGCCCAGATCTAACTCAGACACCTCTCTAAAAGCATGCATATTCTTCTCATGGTTGACAAAGCATGGATACTTTCAGGCTTTACAGACAACGGGATTTGATATCATAACCTTGTGCATTTTTTTTAACTGACCTTGAAAAAAACATGGACCTTTTTCCCCTTTTGGATAAGTAAGAACGGATGAGGACTGACTTTTATAACAGAAATGGGCCTAAAAATAATAATTACCCTGTATTTCTTGCATTGTAAATTGCAGCTGGAGCATTAGCTTGCACTTGGCTCTGTGAAAGTTTTCCTGAAAAAAACCCAACAACTCATAACTGGAGCAAAGATGGGTGGTACAGCTGTTACATAGATATTAATATTGATATCCTACTAGATATTCATTTGAAAGTAAGAATACTAGAGTGCATTGTGATAGTTTTATTTGAAACGTTTAACACAAAAAACACAATTAACTTTCAGCACATTTATATCAGTCATAAACGCTTAATGAATTTAAAACATTTATTTTTGGAACATGATGAAATGTCTGTTTGGAAAAATTGAAAAACCGTTTTTAAAAAAAAATCAGAGATTTAAGGCACATGGAGGTTTTAACACAATCATTAAAGGCAGTGTTAGTCTGCTTTTCATGAGTGAAAAAATACAGTTAATTCCAGGTGTCACTATGCTTATTTCCTCATAGATACTCAACTGTGTTGGAGAGTAAAGAACATCACTGTCCTGTCTGATTGTCCACAGTGCCAGATTCAATCCAGCTTACTAAAGACAATGGCGTGCTGATATTAGTTAGTAGTGTGACGAGAATCTCTCATTTGCACCTCGTTATTTAGGAAGCAAATGCAAATACTTACATATATAATGTATAGATAATACATAATTCTGCTAAATAGGAGGAAAATACAGAAAATAAAGAGACCGGACAGTATGGGGTGGGTTTGTAGTTAAATTGCAAAGCAACACGGTAAATAAGATGTGAATATGTTTCAAATATACATTGGTTATATGAAATGGAGGTGTTTCAAATACGGTTGTAAAACATAAAATATAATCTGAGTATCGTCAACAATTCCCTCCATGACCACTCCCTGTAAGTATCAAAAACACAAAGACTCAAACAGTTAAGAAGAGTGAAAAAACCCCATCCATCTGAAGCTCTCTGAACAATATTTAAAAGCATAGACAGAAACAGACTTCAATTACATTTCAACAAAACAAAAATGTTTGCGTTTGTTCATAAACAAACAACAAAAAAAGGCACATGCAGTGAGTTTGGTTGCTAAGCAATTGTGGCACTCCACCCTCTCTTCATTTGTTCTTAGCGGCCAGGGGTTTGCGGCTGATCTTCTTACTCTTGTCATTGCTCTTTTTTGGAGGTTCGGGGTTGGCCTGCATGTGTCTGCCATAGAGACTGAAGAGAGAACAGAAGAACAGAAGAAACATTCAGTAAGCACAGACATCTGTTGAATTCTCATACGCTTAAAGTCCATCTGAGTAGTTGCATATCACAGAGGAGCCTATGATGTTCATGACACACCACCATACAAAAGTGTAAATAAATACTTGATCTTGCTACTTAATCATTCTTAGCAGGAATAATAAAAATATCCAGGCCCGGGGTGAAATCTGATCAGTCGGCCTTTAGATGATGTACTTGTGAAAACACGATTTACTTGGTAAAATCAAACAGCAAGTAAGGGCAAAAAGTATTTGAGTGGATCGGGGGGCGGGGGGAGGACGACTTACATTTTTCTGGTAAAATAAATATTTAAAGCATTCATAAAACATGTATACTGTAACTATAACGTACACTTATAGAACATAATCATGTTTCTTATGCCATGTGTGTTCCAAACACTGTAAACAGCTAGATTTCTATGGTCAACAATCTTGAGATCATAAGATTAAACCTAACTAATGGCTGGATGACCAACCAACAAAGCAGAGCCTGTTCTTATGAGCTTGATTTGGGTCATGTTTGAGTAGTATGCTGTGTATTTTTTACGTCCAGTTTTCTCTGGAACATCCACTCATACATCAGTCTTTCCACTCGTGATGGTAAATGATAAATGAACTGTACTGACATACTGCAAATTTACCTTGGCTTACATCTACGATAGGCTTTACAAGTTTGGTTGCCTCACAGTTTACACACTTTCACCCACCAGTGGAAACAGAGCGACCATGCAAGGTGCTAGCTAAAATCGGGGGCGACTTTGGGTTCAGTGTGTTGTTCAAGGACACTTCAACATATGGAGAGGAGGAGCTGGAGATCAAACCACCAACCTTACCACTGATGTCTGATGCAATACTCTTGTCAAATAAAGAAATAAAATAGAAATAACATTGACATTTGAGCTTAGAGGTGAAGGATACATCTTTACATCACAGTTGTTCTGTGTATTGAATCTCCTTTGTACTGCCCTCGTTCACCAACTGCAACGTTACACGTGTAATTATAATGTAGTCAACAATACGCGCACGCACGCACACACACACACACACACACAGAGGGATCCTTACTAGCACAATATGGCAAGCAGTTTAATTGGAACAAAATGACCACATACTAATGCAACATACATGCTAATCAACAGTGGACACTACTGTCGAGTCTTGTTTGGTAACGATTGTGCACATTCACTGTGATACACTTAATGTCAATTATGCACTAGCATGCACAAACACGAATGACTCTCACCCCACCTCTGTCTGTCACTTTTTGTATCCCATGGGTGTCTCTTGCTTGCACTGAAGCAAGCTCACTGAAGTGTAAAAGAGTTTTTCTTCAGCACAGTCTGCCTGTGCTCTTCCCTGCAGTCTGTTTAAGATAATTGTGTCGTTTTCCTCCCTCTTAGTGTATTTTATGCTTAACAAGCTTATGTAAAACACAAAAATATTTGTGTGCATCAGTGATGTGACTAGCCAAGATCCATCAATCAGATCATATAATAATCAGTAAGTGTATTTTATAGCATTTGTATAGATTATCTTTACAAATACTTACTGCATAATGTTACTACATAAATGCAATATCATGGATCATCTCCAAAAGAGGTGGGGTACATCTGTCTTTGTTTAATCTCCCCGCCTTCATATAGTGAAAAAAGACTTGAATAAATCTAATCTATAATCTTCGAGTCTTTTGTCTTTCATTGGGTAGTCAACAGTGAGGAGTGAAAAAGAGCTGGAATTGATCTACAAACAGTACAGCTATGTGGCAAGTGCTGTAACCATCCAGCTACCGAGATGCATCCAATACTTTTGTGTCACTTTTTTTTAATTCAGAGAAGGAAGAAAGTGTATTTTCTTAACAGTCTTTTCTACAGCTACAGCACAGCAGTTCTTCATTGTATGTACAAAGTCTCCTAATGTCTGAGAACACTGGCTGTGTTCTATTTTGCTTTTATTTTGCATTTGCCTAAAACATTAATCAGTGATATATTCACAGTTTATTTCTGAGAGCCATCACCACCCCGAACGCTCACATGAAACAACCCCAGCCATTAACATAATGTTCATGGGCAATATACATATAACTGTCACTTCTGTTGCTGTACAATGTGCAATATACATGACAGTATACTACCTCAACATAAATTCACCCATGCAACACTGTGAATTTCATGTGCAATGCATTTTTACAGTTTTTCATATTTCTCTTAATTTTGATACTTACCCTGGTGTCCCTTATATTGTTTATTTGTAAATGGAACCAATTTGCACCGTCTTATAAGACCTTATCTTTTTTGCACCTTCTGTGTTTGCACTGAAAAGGAGAAGCTCTCCAATCTTGTTGTACACAGTGTTACAGTAAAGAGCATTCTATTCGATTCTTTTCTATTCTATAACTAAAATGATATCATATTTATGATTTGGGTGAAAACTCGAAACACTGAAAAAATAATTCTAGATACAGTTCCTTCAGAATGTATTCACACCTCAGTGGTTTCTCAGTAATTTTCTTTTTCCAGTATCCACACTTCCATTAATGACACTTCTGCAAATTAAAAAAAATAAAAAATAAAAATAAAAATAAATAAATCCCAAATTTAAATAATCCATTTCCAAAATTGTTCAAATCCTGATGCTGGTGCTTTGTTCAAGTTCTTTTTGCATCATTTGCAGCTTCTAGTCTTCTTGGGTAGATCATCGTACACCTAGATTTTGGCAGTTTATCCTATTCTTCCTGTAAATCCTATCAAGCTCTGTGAGACTGAATGGGTAATGACTACGACCTTAAAATGGCAATCGTTACCCATTCACTCTGACAGAGATTCTGACACTTTGCCATTCAAGGACCATCAGAGACTACTACTGGCGCTACTCCAGAGTTGTCTTGGCTCAATGCTTCAGGTCACTTTTCATGCTGAAAAGTAAACTGTCAGCAAATTCTTAGGCAGCACTGAATACAGAAAAAAATCATAAGGCCCTTGAGCAAAAAACTTGCAACCTAAGTTCTGACCAGTCTCCAGAGCCTTTCTGCTGACATAAACCCTATTGCATGATGCTGCCACCATCAAGCTTCATGGTAGGAATGGTATTTGTTAGGTAATAAGCAGTGTCTGGTGTTTTCCAGATATAGCACATGGGGTTTCTGCACAAATAGTTCAGTTTTTGTCTGACTTGACCCCAGAATCAGAAACTCCTGATTGACGTAGTCATAATTGAAGCAGGGTCTCTCATCACTGAAGAGGGCTTCTGAAGCTCTTTTAGGGTGACCATTCAGTACCTGGTCACCTCCCTCATTGAACACTCCTTGGCTAGTGTGTTTGGTTGCATAGCAAGCTTGAGGATGGTTTCAAGTTTCAGAGTTGTGATTCCTTTTTTCCTGAGAGCATTTAAAGATTCAAAAAATACTTTTATACCTGTGCCCTGATCTGTGTCTTGCTGCAGTTTTTTCATGGAGGTTTACAGAGAGTTACTTGGACTTGGGCATTACTTGGTTTGTATTTTGACATGCTGTGTGAATTGAGTGGCTTTATATCCATAGTTGTATGCCTTGTTGAACTATTTGTAGTCCAGGTATTTCAGTATAACAGCTACCTTAGGGGAAGAAATTGTTACGCAGTCTGGCCATGTGCAGAGGTATAAATAGTTCATGTGAGGGATATCTACAAAGATGGTGGCTTTGCAGATGACTGTAGATGTCTGCAATGGAATGAAGAAAGACTCTAGTGATCTTCTCAGCTGTCCTCACTATACAGAGTCTTGCAATGTGAGGTACTGCAATTTCCAAACCATTCAGTGATGCAACTTTGCAGGATGCTCTTAATTGTCACCCTGTAAAATGAAGTGAGGGTAAGGGGTCGGCGATGGGATTTCCTCAGCCTTTGGCTATGAAGCTGGTCATTTTTGCCAATGACACTCACCATGGTTACATGGTTGATTAACCTAGTGATTTGATTGAAGCTGTGCATTAGTGCATGGTTGTGAAACTGCTGAATGAACAGCAGATGACTGAGCACATAGCCCTGGGCAGCCTCTGCTCAGTTTGGTGGGGGAGATGCTGCTTTCAAACTGGTATGGCTGAAGGGAGGTGTTTATGCCCAGCAGGCTCAGTGTTCCAATTAAGGGGCGAGGAATGACTGCATTCAATGCTAAACTGAAGCCAATGAATAGCATGAAAAGCATGTTTTTTGTTTTTTGGGTTTTTTTGTCCAAATGGGCAAACTGGGATCCATGGAGGAGAGCATAAGGCAGGGGCCAGGTGCCTGGAAGCTCTTGAGAGTGTCTGCAAGCACCCAACCCTTGAGATAGTGGACAGTTTTTGCCATGTTGGTGACATGGTTCAAGGGATGATACTGTCTGTCTCTTGTGCACAAGAGACTCCAGATCCTAAAATCTGATAGTTATATGGATTACCATTAGAATTTACTTAATTCATGTTACCCTCAGTATTAATTTTAATCATGATTTCTTTAGTTGATGACCAACTACTTACAAAGCTTATAACATTTCCATTTTGTGAGTCGTGACAATTTGCAAAGCATGTTGATTCACTGAACATATTTCACAACACACATTATTAGACAATCTTTCCTACAAGACATTCAATGTGTTGCACTCAGTTGCTCACAAGAGAAACAAATATTTGTCATGAATGGGGAAAAAAAAACGAGATAAGAGAATAGTTTCAGAAAGGTAGAGAAAGTGGTTTCCAAACCATGGCCTTAATAATGGTGGTGATAGCATTGTCTGTTGAGTGGCTGGGACAATACACAAACTGCAGGGAGTACAGTGAGGGAGGCTGCAAGGTATTGATTAGCCTCATGACAAACCTCTTGAAGCATCTCAAAATAATGAATGGAACTGGATGCAATGGGATGATAGTCATTGAGCCAGGGCACTAAACAATGGTGGTGGCCCTAGAAACTGGACTGTGTATCCACTGAGTACTCCACCAGAAACATTTTCTTGCAACAGGACTCTGTGGGTTGACTAAAAGAGTAAAAAAGATGACAACATTTGGCTAAATGTTGTCCTCGCACTGTGAGGAAGGTAAGGCCCTCAGTGTCTCAGATACAGGTGTACAAGTTGCTCAAGTAACAATAACTATGACCAAATTCATATTGTCTCCTTTATAGTAACATGGTGGCAAGAAGAAAAGCAAACTTTAAAACATCCCTTTTAGAACCAGTGATGTTAAACACACAAAAAAACCCATGGTCATCGTGTCTGCTTTTCTATAATCTATGCTGTGGGCACACACACACTCACATGCACACAACTCCCCTGAGAAGCGTATACAGAAGTCTACACTGGTGGAAAACTGTCATCTATGATTGAAGTGTCCTGTACCTTCTTCTCTGCCTCCATCCCATGTCAACACTCTCCAGTGGGAATTCAATGCTGCCAAACCCACTAATATCTGCCGCCTATCAAAACCGCGGTAGAACTGAGCACAAAGGCACACA
This sequence comes from Pseudochromis fuscus, assembly GCA_900323345.1. Classification (NCBI taxonomy): domain Eukaryota; kingdom Metazoa; phylum Chordata; class Actinopteri; family Pseudochromidae; genus Pseudochromis; species Pseudochromis fuscus. The sequence goes on from OOFC01051270.1 coordinate 12,496, forward strand.
GACAGTCAGTGGAGGAACTGCTTTATTCAAGGAGGCAACTCCTCTCTATTTTACCATGCATGTTCTCCTCTTAGCTTGTGCAAAGTCTGACTATTCACTACTGAAAAGCTCTGTCTTCCATTACTGCCAGCCATCTTAGTTTATGTATGTCTACCAATTCGCAGTTTAGGATACCCCAAAGCCCTGCAGCAGCACCATCCTCATTTAGTCTGCAGGGATACATATTTGACAGAGAAAGACAGGTTGAGACAAAGTGGGATCCTTGGAGGAGAGCATAGGGCAGGGGCCGGGTGCCTGGAAGCTCTTGAGAGTGTCTGCAAGCACCCAACCCTTGGGATAGTGGACAGTTTTTGCCATGTTGGTGACATGGCTCAAGGGATGACACTGTCTGTCTCGTCCACAACTTCAACTCCAGATTATAATATCTCATAGTTACCATTAAAACTTACTTAAATGGGACATATTATGGAAAACACACTTCAAAGGCTTTTAATAATAACGGCTGGATTTATATAGCGCTTTTCAAGGTACTCAAGGCGCTTTACAGAGACCATTCATTCCCAGACATATCGGTGCTGGTAAGCCAAGCTGCTTGAAGAAATATCTGCGGTAAAATGAGTGAATTTGGATACTGATATATTGTGAAGTAACAGTGTATCAGATGCTGCATTAGCCAACCCCTGGTGAGGTCCCGAGGTCCCCCGCAGCGTTGGAAGAAATGTTGGGATCTGCCATGTTGGAGTTCTCCATTGCCAGAGAAAATCGGCCGTGACACAAGTGCAAGAAAAACTTACAACGGTTCAGTTTTGGGTGGTAAAAATGTGTGGACATTTCATTACACAGGCTGCCAGTCTCACAGTAACAGATGGATGAGTGGATATTACATTTTTGATTCCTTGCATGACACTGATTGCCTGATTACAGCAACGCCATCCTAACAAAGAAAATGGCAGGCAGGGCCGTCAGAGGAGAGCAACGGAGGGAAGCATTAAAGCTACAGGCACTGAAAACAGACTGTTCTTAGTAGAGCCCAGACAAGGTGTTTTTGAGGCAGACTAAAATACAGGATCAAAGTGGAGAACTTCACAGACATGTTATAGGGGCCTATACGACTTATTTAATCTTCTTGAAAACCAGTATAATATATCTGCTTTAATTCATGTTCCCCTCAGGATTAATTTGAATAATGAATTCTTTCTCTGAGTTTAGGACCAACTACTTGCAAAGCTAATGACATTTCCATTTTGTGAGTCATGACAATTTGCAAAGCATGTTGACTTACTGAACATATTCACAACACACATTATTAGACAATCTTTCTGACAGGAGATTCAGTGTGTTGCACTCAGTTGCTCACATAAAAGAAAAACATTTTAGTGATGAATGGGGAAAAAAGCAAGATAAACTAGACCTGCGAGCAGGTATGAACGGGGTACAAGTTCCCCTCATCAGTCCTCCCAGCACACGTCAGGGACGGTGCAGTTGGAGACCTGGCCAGAACATGCAGCCGTCGCATCAGCTGTGATGCAGCCTGACCTGACTGGGTCAGCCATCATGTGACCTGGTTTGGGAGAAAGGGGCCGCACGCTGACGGGAACGTCAGATGAGCTCGCTCTCTAAGTGCCACCCCAGGAACCCATGTCATGTACAGGTACGAAAATTTGGAGTCACATAGAACACTCTAGGACAGGGGTGTCCAATCCTGGTCCTCGAGGGCCGCTATCCTGCATGTTTTAGATGTGTCCCTCTTCCAACACACCTGATCCAATGACCAGTTCATCATCAAGCTCTGCAGAAGCCTGCTAACGATCCTGGTTAATGAACCACCTAATACCACTGTTGGAGTTGCTGGTTGAGCATAAACAAACATGTAGACAGGTAGGATATGGATGTAGAAAGAACAATGACATAATAATTACAGTTGTTGTTTCATATCACTATGTAAGACATTTGAGAAAGTATCAGACAACACAGCAAAAAATATAGCATTTATTTTTATGTCCCCCCAGGAATTACTCTCTGAATTGTGACAGTTTATTGTCCCTCTAGTTTATACAAAATTGAATAAATATGCACATAGCAACACAAAATTGCTTTGCTAGCTCAATCATTTTGTAACAAGAATATTTTGTGACATACTTTTTCCATAAACTGATAGTTATACTTCTGCCGACATCTCAGTCATTTTGAAGCTAACCACCGAGTGTTACCGTACTTCGATCTCCTATTAAATGAGATCACATTGTATGGTCATTTATTCCTCATCTGAACTGTTTCACATGAAACCTCAGATGCAAGACATTGATTGAATGAGATTAAGTTTGTCTGTATGAGTTTGTAAATGGCAGCCCATGCCCTTTTGTAATCTGTACATATTATTTCTCATCAAACTACGATAACTGGGATTAAATTCAGTATATATATGTCTGTCATATGTTGCCACCCCTCAAAAAATCCAGCCCCCCTCTCACCACCCCATAAATATTTTTCTAGATCCACTCCTGAATACTTGTTCTTCAGATTTCATCTGATTGACTTCACATTTGGACACCCGTATCTACTAAAGTTGGTGATGTTAAATTGTGAGCCATTTTACATTTCATCAAACGCTGTTGCCGCTATCACAGGTTGTTCGCCATGAAACAGGAAGTTGTGTTTCAGGGGCTTAGAATGCATAAAAGCTCATGAAACATGGCATACATGTCAAAAGTTTTAAAATGGGCTATTTGATATGTTGTTTTTGGTTTGAAGTGTCTAAATGGCTCTGTAGCGCCCGCTAGAACATTTCAACAAAGCATCCCCTGCAGGGCATTTTACGGAAGCGTATTGCATTCACATGGAAAAATAAAAATCAGCTCTGTTTTTCTGAATTAACCAGATAATTATCTCGTAAAAACAGAAACGGTTTAACGATAAAAATTTTTTTAAAAGTCTCTGTTTTTCTGAATTAACGAGACAATTATCTCGTAAAAACAAGAAACAAATTATTGTTTTATTTAAAATCAGCTTTTTTCTGAGTCAATGGGACAGTGGTGCCTCCTACAGACAGGTGCTCCTAGCTGTTTGCGGTGCTGCTGATAATCGGTCGAAGTCTACATTAGTTCATGATTCAAAACTAACGGGGTCAACACATAAGGTATTTATGTAGAATTTACATGTTACATGTTAATTATCTCGTTAATTCAGAAAAACAGTCAATTTCTTTTCTTTTTTAACCATTTCCACCCGAGCGCCCGCAACGGTGCGGGCAGACGCAAAATTTCAGAGCATCCCTCTGATCTCAAGCCTATAACTTCACAACCACCAGATGAAACAACAATTCTTTTACTGATTCTGCTACAGGAGACGTGGACTGTGACTAAACAGTTGTGGTTCAATATTCCAACAAATGTTTTAACTGATTTTAACAGCTTTAAACATTTTGTACGAAATGTACCCCCCTGCTGGGAGCAAAAGCGATCGCGATAATCAAAGGAGCTGGAAAAGCCGTCATTTAACCCTACACCACATATTATACATCAAACCGCATGAGGAAAGCCTCCTCTTTAAAACAAGACCACTCTTACCTTTCTACGATTTACATACGTCCCTCCAGCTTCGGAAAAGTAAACAGGAAGTGTTGTGGAGAA
>OOFC01051272.1:0-13238 GCA_900323345.1 Pseudochromis fuscus
TTTGGAGGCTCATTCAGCGGTACACTCCAGTCTCATACACATTGGACACTGTCCTCCAGTTCAACAGATTGACCCGCCTCCTCACTCCTCCCTTTATATCTAAATATGGTTCAAGTGCTAATCCATGAACCAACGTTAGAATGATGTTCTTCATTCACACGTCTCAGATTCAAAAAACATCTGATAAGTTTCTAAAACATGAGTCAGTCCTGTGTTAACTGACTATACACTGCAAAAATGAAAAATCTTACCAAGTTTATTAGCCTTTTTTCACTTATATCAAGTACTTTTTACCTTGAAATAAGTGAAAAAATCTGCCAATAGAACAAGTGAATATTTGCTTGGTAAGAGATGCATCGTCTTAAAACAAGTCCCTCCATCTTGATGAAATGTTACTTGTAAGGTAAATTATCTTAAATCAAGTGGGATGAGACAGTTTGACTAAAAATAAGACTAATAAAGTTGGCAAGATTTTTCGTTTTTGCAGTGAGCTGCTTGACAGCCACCTACATCTGCAACCACCAGGCCAGACCACTAGGCTCTCCAACCCCGGTCCTCGAGTCCCCCTATCCTGCATGTTTTAGATGTGTCCCTCTTCCAACACACCTGATTCAAATGATCTGGATCGTTATCAGGCTTCTGCAGAGCTTGATGATGAGCTGATCATTTGAATCAGGTGTGTTGGAAGAGGGAAACATCTAAAACATGCAGGATAGGAGGTCTCGAGGACCGGTGTTGGAGAGTCCTGCACGAGGCTATCAAGACAGAAGACATGACATCCAAACATGGAGCCTATCCCAGAGGCGGGGAAGAAGTGACAGAGCAGCAGCACTACGCCTAAAATCCCATGAAAATGAAAATAACTATTACAGATGTCAGCACCAGAAACAGACGCCCTGTCCTAAACAGGTCCACACTCCCAGTTTGTGAACCATGTTTCTTGCTGCAAGTGTGTGGGACGAGAAGAACAAACCAAAAATGGATAGACGCAAATAGATAACCAACATTTGATTTAGGAAAAACACCAGTATTGGATTTGTAATCAGCCAATAACCTGAGTTTCATTATTGAAAATATGAGACAAAAAGTCATATCTCTGCATCTCTGAAGAAAAGAAAAGAGAAAGAGGAGTGAGTGTACAGTGCAGCTTCGGACAGAGACGGTGACAGATCTAGAGAGAGAATGACAGGGTAATAGAAGGTAAGTGCCTTGAGACAGTACAATATTTAATCTCACTGCCTCTAGGCTCAAATATATCCCTGATAAGTTTGGCCTGAATCCCGTCACATTTCTTCAGATTTTTGCCACAGGTTGAGTGTGAAAATAAAGCTGAGGCTTCTCTCTATTCTTTTCAGCAAGAAAAGGCAAAAGCTAGCTCGGGGAGAAAATGAAGTAGTGGGAGCCACGCGAATTATTACTGGTAAATTATAAATGTGGGACTCCATGAGACAGGAAATGAGTCTATTGGAGGAGCAGCGAAATGAAGAAATGAAGTGATGAGCAGCTGTGGCGGAGGAAAAAGCTGTGGTGTTATTGTGCCGAATAAAAACAATTAAAGTTACTTGTGGAGTACAACTGATACAAGCGCTATATTAAAACTTAACTTAATGACCAAGTGTTTAGGTGGCAATATCTTTAAAGGACACATGTTTAGGCAAACAATATATGCAACAACTCAAGTGAGGAAGAAGTTGAAGGGAGTGGATTTTGTTTTCAAGAAGAACTGCTGCTCCACTGCTGCAGCACCAAGACGCCATTTTTACTTTCTAGTATTTATTACCATTAAAGTACCTACAATGCAATACCTAGGTACAATGCATTGTCTTATTATGCAGTCAAGACAGATCCCAGGTTCAAGTAAGTTCAACCAGCATAAGATTTAAAGGGGACATATTTTATAAGTCTTATACACCCCTACAACATATCTGTGAAGTTTCTTGGTAAAACTCCTCTTTGATCCTGTCTTTCAGTCTGTCTCAAAAACACTCTGTATCACCTCTGCTGAGAACAGGTGTTTTTGTGGTGCCTGTACCTTTAAGGCGCTCCCCTCCATTGCTCTGCACTGATGTAATGACGCTGTAACCAGGAAACCAGCGCAATGCAAGTAATCAGAAATGAGACAAATCCACTGCACTATGAGGCTGGCAGCCTGTGTCATGAAATGTTTGGGTTTTGACAACTCAAACTGAGGTTTGGGGTGCACTCATGTTGTGGCCAAACTTCTCTTGTAATCCAAGAAGCTGGATCCTACACTTCTGATGCCATGAGAGGTCACATGGGATACTCTGCAGTTATTGGCTAATGCAGCGTGTGTCAGAGCTACTGTTACGTCACAATACATCAGACTCCAGAAGGGCTGGTTTTACCCCAAGTATTTCTCTTCAAGCAGCTCAGCAACAATGAGATGGTTTGAAAATCTCACAGTCAGTGGACTTGGAGGCAGCCACATACCAAACAGTACATATAAAATACTTTAAAGTGGGTTTTCCATAATATGTCTCCTTTAGGTTCTCTCAGTTATTTACAATATTTGTTTGACAGTAAAGTGGGTGGAAGTATATCCTTAAAAAACTGTGGGGAAAATAAACAGTAGAAGTAGATTTACACATAGAAAAGATCATGATGGTGATGCTTGAATCAGACATCATACAACAACAAGTATAATACACAACAACACCTCTGTTTGATTCATGAGTTTGGACCAGGAGAGATTTTAGCAGGATTTAATTTCCTCCTTCTACATGTCAAATGAACTGAACTATGATATATTAGTAGTACATAGTTAGAAAATCAAATGCAACTACAACTTCTCAGTCTTCATCACAGTCTCTTTCTCATCTGCATGTCTTTTTTTTTTAGCAATCAGGTCAGTCACGGTGTCTCACCAGCGCACATGCGCTCCCCACAAATCCTGCTCTCACACGACTTGCAACCTGACTGGGCAAGAACAGCAACATGGGACTCAGAGAGATGAGGAGGGTAAAGGGGGAATTTGGAAAAAAGGGAAGAAATGTGCGGCGCCGATCGCGTCTTCGAGGACGACGAGGCGGCTACATTGGAAAAGAGACGGAGGAAAAGAGAAATGAGAAACATAAGTAAACAGAAAAGGGCTTGTTGGCAAAAAAATCACATCCTCCTGAGACTGTGTCATCTATTTTTTGCTGCCTGACAAGCATGTTCTTTCACAGCGATGCGCGTCAAGGCAGGAGGGGAGACACAGCGAATACACAGTGAATCAGCGCCATCTCGCTCTCTCGCTCTAAATCTCCCTCCTTCACTATCTCCTCTCCTTCTCTCACACACATTCATCTCCCTATGGATGCCATGTCACTGACTTGAAGAGGGAAGCATTTGCATTTCTCTTCCCCTGCGTCTCTGAACTCACATGCTGATTCACGTGACAGCGAGTGTTAATGTCTGTGTGAGTGCATCTGTCTGTGTGTGTCCTGTCATCGTGTGCATACGCACTGGGGCACAGTATATGTACCTGCTTACAAGCATGTCATGTTTGCAAAATTTGCATGTTTGGGCTTTTATCCCGTCTTGTACGGACGCAGGGCGCATGTGTGGACGCATTTGTATTGTGACACGTGTTGTATATCGTCAAGACAGGATGCTCTTTAGCCAAACATCTTTACGCTGTTAGACATGGAGCTTACAGCAGACAGAAACACAGTGTGTCTTGTCAGAAGGGTGTATTCCAGCAGAGAGCCTCAAGGCAGAGGAGAACACATATGAAAATATGAAAATCAGCCATGTTTTTGCACATCTCTCCACCATGCACAACTTCAACAGAAGCATCTGGAATGACAGGTTTGAGAGGTTTGCAGCTGCCAGTGTGAATCCCTTCGGATAGGCTCTTAAAATCTAAAAAAAAAAAAAAAACATAAGTGAATAAGAACCTTTTGGAATATCAACATTACATTTTATGTTGGGTTTTAGTTTAGTAAATCACCTTAAAAGGTTCAAAAAGCACATAGATAGTCATCCTTGGTCATGTTGGGTGACAGATTAAATACAACATGAAGTGTTTCAGATTCTAAAACTCGACCGGACGGACAAGCAGTATTTGTCCACAATCTAAATGAGGCTTTTCAGTGTGTGGAGGACATTGGTGGACATGTCTCCTTTAAGATCTGCCTTTAGATCTTTAGCTGGATGATTTTGGTGATTGTAATTCATGTGTTTTTTTTATATTTAACTTGATGACTCCTCACATCCTGACTTTACAATTGTAGTACGCTGTATATGAGAAAGCATCAATTTCAAGGCTCCTTGTAAACTACAGGAGCTGACTCTTGGCAGCCAACCCTCCCTAAATGCACTATGAATTTATGGATTTTTCTTTTAGTTTAAATAAATGGTCAAAATACCATTTCCTAGTATTTTATGGTTATCCAAGGCTAAACACATCTCTCAAAATATTATAAAAAGAAAGATCAGGTCATAGACACTCTTGCTGTCCATGCCAGGAAGCTTTCTACAGTCTGTGGGGTAATGTGGTGTATAAGTAGAGGCTGCTATTTGCCGAAAGTCTAGACTTTTAATGGTGTAAATATATATTCTCCTACTTAGGCACTTAGCATGCCCCAGTCAATGTATCCTCAAAGAGAGCCACATTTACATTTCAGCTCGCAAAAACATGAACAAAAAACTATGGGAACGGCTCAAAAGAGCAAACCAAAGGAGCTGAAATTAAAATGAGATTTTTCCTCAGACAGGCAAAAAAATAAATACATTTAGAAAGTACCATTATGACAAGGCAAAGGCAGGAGGATTGCAGTAAAATACTTCAGTACCTTAACCCTTAGAGAATATAGTGTACATCCTGTATGTAATACAAGTTTCGCCAAAGTGCAGCGGAGATGTCCAGAGTCAGCCAATTGCAGAGCTCCTGGGGGTTCAGAGCCTTGATGACAGACAGACACAGACAGACACATCGGCTGCTGCTGTGATTAACTTCGTGGTCATGAGTCACAGAAGAGTCTGAGGAGTTTAACCCACCAAGAAAGAAAAAAGAAAGATGTGTGTGTGAAAGAGAGAAAATTAGAGAGAGGCAGGGAGGTTTCCTATCTCCCCCACCTCTTATTCTCCTCTGTCCTGACCTGTGGAGTTGAAGTGTTTTAATTAAACTCATTATCCTGGGGGAGAGGGTGAGGGTAAGCAGAGGGAACAGGAGGGCAGAGGTGGAGTGTAGGGGCAGGAGGGAGATGGTGCATGGGATCCACCCCAAATCTAATTTTATGCCTCCATCTCCCAGCGTATGATTATAACTTACTCTGGCAAGAAAAGTTTGCAGTTCTGCTGGAAACTGATTATATGGAGGATAGATTTAGAGAGAATGGAGATTTGTTTGATATCATTATGTCCAGTGACCAAAACTGTGTTCTTTTGTTTTGCACTTGAACAATGACGAGAGGAGACAATAAAAAGCAGAAAACACACAATCCAGCTGTGTCAGATTCTGGCTGCGTCCCCATCACAGTGTCTGCTGGAAACATTTCAGATGCAGAGTCCTGAAACAAGCACATGCAGCTTCAAACTTTCTCTTAAAAGGTGGATGTATTCACCAGGTTTAAAATGTGAAGCTAATGCAGAAGTACACTGATAGCTGCTCGAGACTGGCTGCAAAAAACAACTGGCTCTGATCTCCATCTATTCACAAATCATTAACTTCATTCATGAAATACTAAGTCAGTACATTTTTTTTCTAATGTCATTAGCTAAAGTCTTATCAATGTCCCCCTGGTACATTTGTAAAAAATAATATCATAATTATGTAAATATTAGACCTTGAACACTGGTATATTTGGGTGGGGTTGGTTCGATTGTCTCAGGCTGCTTAGTAGATTTAGCTCCGCCCCCTTGCTACTATCTGGGCCCGCCTTCTTATCCAAATATGGACTTCTGGTTCCAAAAAAACTCAAATCAATGGTCGATGTCACTGTGGCTACGTCTATCACTACGTCTGTGCTCATTTTAGTGTTACTGTAGCCAACTGCAAAGTATAGCATGTTGTCATATGATCATACACGATTACCGTATTTTTCGGACCATAAGGCGCACTGGATTATATGGCGCAATATCAATGAATGAGAATGAACGGGTCTATTTTCATACATAAGGCGCACCGGATTATAAGGCACATTAAGCAACTGTCTCTTAACAGGTGTCATTTTGGGGTCCTTGTACACACCGGACTATTGTGTTTATTTATTTATTAAAAGGATCCCCATTAGCTGTTGCCAATAGCAATAGTAATATGTACTGTGATACGTATTACTCTGCTCGGCTCCCAACTACGATAGCCGTAATGCTCCAACAATCCATCATGCAGTGCGACTTCGTAGTTTACCAAAGTCGTACTAAAACATTTTGACAGATTTTTGAGTGCAACACCATAAAATCGGTTCAAGCTCAGTAAACACAACCAGAATAATACATAAGGCTTCTGAAAATTAAAGGATTTTGAGTGCCCCTTATAGTCCAAAAAATACGGTACTCAGCATCTTGGTAATAACTGCCAGTGAACATGATTATTGAGCCATACTCTTTCCAACTTCTGACAACAGAGAGCGTTGTTAAGAGCAACAACTGTATTGTGTGTTTTACTGCATTAAAACACAGTCCAACCTCCCTCCCTCTCTGTCTGTTTCTTAGTCACCATCTAAGCAAGAACAACTGGTGAAGAGAGTCAGAAAATAATGATGTGTATCATTAAAAATCTATTTCAAGTCAACAGCCAAAAAAAATCCAACCATTTGTATACATTTGCAAGTGAGATTCACACGTCAGAGATGCAAGCTGCTACGACTAAAATAGATGTGGTGCAGAGCGAGCTAAAGATACAAGTGTGAACTCGGGTCACAGACCAGGTGTAAACACACATTCACACCAGTTAGAGCAGCAGCAGATTTCTCCAGCAGCTGTGAAAGAGCCGGATATACAACAAAGTCAGATGTGCACGTCGGCCATAATGCCCGATGTAAAATACAAATGGTGAGACACTTGATTTGTTTTTATTAAGTTATCCCAACATTTGTATTTCAGTTGCTGACATACTTGTCCAGAGAAGAGCTGATAGAAAAAAAAACATCATCATTAACACTGCAAGCAACCACCAGCAAGTTGAGCAACATCAAGGTCAAAGCTTCTGCAGCCAGACAGAAAATAAATACATGCACACATATCATTTTACTGTGAAAGAGGATATACAGGCAAGTCATTATTTCCTAAGTTAAATTCAGCTTCCTCTCTTTCAGCAAACATATCCATGTCAAATTCATCGGAGTGACAGAGAGCTGGAGTTTATGAAAAGTACAACGTAAATACTCTGCTATTACAGACAATATGGTAGTGACTGAGGTTCAGGAAGTTCAGCAGGTTAGTCGCATGACAGTAAAACATTCCTTATTCACAGTCTGGGTTTAATATTTGTTTATTATGAAAAGGTTTATTTAAAAACTGTGAAATACATGTTTAACACCTCTGTGATGTGCACTGATGTGACGCTTTTTGCTTCATTGTAATTTAGATTCATGTTATTGTGAATCCCCAAGCTGCGTGAACTTAACATGAAAGTCATCAGAAGTCACAGGAAGGTTAGAAACAGGCCATCTATCTATAATAACTTTGTCGCTGTTTGCCATCCTTTCTTCCTATCACACTTGCACCATCTTAACGACTTTGTGCCTTTGAGCATTCATCAAATCTACAGCCAATAAATCAACCATATCAGGAGCACGTCAACGCTCCGGGTGACTGATAATTTGCAATTCCTAACACAATGCACACAAACACACACACACACACACACACACATCCAGGCACACGCACATATGTCCTCCCTAAGCTACACAAAAACTGGAAACCTGCCATACTAGAAGATGTTTTAGTGAGTAACCCCTATCATCTGCCCAATCATCATCTGGGCTCATGGTATGTCCACTGTCTTACTTGTTCAACTCTGGATCTTTGACCAGACAAGGTGAGTTACTCCAAAAACCAAGTATACCAAAGTATTACTTCTCCTGCATTTGTCTGTCTGTTTGTTGCAACAGCACAGAAAAACATATGAACACATCTAGATCATTTCTTTATTTGTTTGTTTCTTTATCCCTTTAACACCTAAGCCTGCAAATTTCCACCTGGACTTTTTATGCTTATTTAGATTTCAAATTCAAATTTAACATGCAAAATCTAATGTTCATGTGCAGTTGCAGTGTTTTTGTTTACTAAACTAAACTAAAGTTTTTGTGTTTTTCTGCTATTCATCAGCATCCACACTTATTACACTCTTACTACAGGTAGTATGTAGAAAATCACCCACTTTGCCTGCTTCAGGGAGAGGCGCTGGTGAAATTACCGTAATGACACCATATTCACTCTAAAGTGCAACATCTCAGCTCTCAGGAACCATTGGAATTTTTCTGATTGCGCGAACCGTGACATAATTACGGTAATCCAAAGACGCATGTACAGACATGCCACCAATGATATGCTCAGAATTAAAGGGTTAAAGATTGAGTATTATCCAAGGAACAAACAATTAGATTTCAGGTAAGATCAGAGGATGGGATCCTGACCAAAAAAATCCTGAAATTCTAGAAAAAATCAGTTTCTTATTATGGATAAAACAGTGTTGCTGTTTCACCACAAGAAGGCAACAGTGTCCAGTCTACAGCATCAGCACATGTGGATTATGCTCTCTTGAGTACTTTCTAGTTAGTAAAATAGATTGTATTGCACACACTATGTGCAGAGCATGGAGGGCGCTGCATTTTTTTCACAGTTACGCAGGTTAATGGAGCTGCCATGCTACACATGACATCAATTACTGTTGATGTTTTTACAGTGGGATTCCTGCAATGAAGTTTTCTCCTGTGCTGAATGAAAAAAAAAAGAAAACACATAACAACTGCAACTCATGTCAGCAAGATGTCCACAATACCTTACAAATGTAGTGTGTAGTATATCCCCAAACACACACAACCATAACAGGGAAAAGCGCAGAATTCCCCAGCTGCTTGGAGGATTTGATTAAACTGTCATCGGCCGCAGCGGCAGTTGTCCGGGCCTGTTCAGGACTGGAGTCTAATGGCCATTAGACTCAGCAGTAACCGAGGGTTGTAGGAGTGAGCAATACTGATGTACCCCTTAATGGAGATTTCATTGTCACTACTGGGGAACATCTTTCGGGTCGGCCAGCCTCACATGGCAGTGACATCTAGACAATTACAGTGGTTATGAGTCCAATTAATTAAGAGGAACATCTGATTTTTGGATGAGAGGCGCAGAGGAAAATGCTAACAGATGGAGGAAAAGGTGCATTTGTTTCATCATATTGGAAGAAGGAAAGCCACAGTCATCAGTCCGTCCACGCCATCATGCTGTTTAAATTATGTTGAAAACAAACTGACACAGAGGATATTTGCTATAATCTGTTCAACACCTCGTCTCTGGAGAAAAACTTCATGTCTTATATTCATCCACAATTGGTATATTTCCTGTTTTATTAGCAGCACTAAACAGTGATTACTGATGTTCAACAGGAAAAGCACAGTGTCACAGCTGCGTGATTATAATGTAGTGCACTCCACATGACTGACGCACGTATTGACTGATGGTTGGCCGAAAGGTGTGAGGACATCTCAGACCGAGGCATTATGCCGACTCAGCAGGGGGATGAGGTGACTGTTTCTTGGCCGCTGTCACACAACGTTTCCTTTAGCCAAGCAATTTGGCAGCAAGCGGCCCCAAGCAAATGTAACTAATCACCTCATGTTTTGGCACTTTTTTACGCCATAAACATTTCATTTGCCAGCCAATTTTCTGGATCTGCCTCAAATCCACCACAGTTATGAAACAATTTAACGGCTTAATGTCATTCTTCAGTAGGAGGAAGCAACAAGAAAGGAGCTGATTGGCTGCTTGATCACTTTGTGTTTGGCTGTTGTTGTTTTTTAATCATTGATGGGTCATGCTGTTATTTGTGAGGTTGTTTAGTTGGTTGTGTTGTGGGTTGTTTCTGTGGTTTTTGTTGGCTATTTGATTGTTTTGTTTTGTTTTTTTTATTATTTATCAGCAATGAAACTCCTCTGCCAGTACTGGACAGGAAAAATGATGTAATTCAGGCTGTTGGATTCCTGGAAATGTTCACCAGAGGAAGTCATGACCTACCTGAATCAACAAAAATAATACCTCAGCTTGGGCTGTAGCTGTAATCTGACACTTATTTCCTTATTAATGTTTTGTCACACAAACATCAGGGAGAAAAAAAACACTGAAAAGTGCTTGTTTTAATTTTCCTAGATGACATTTTCAGATGTCATGTTTTGCCTGACCAACAATCTAAAACAAATCATCAAACCCTCCTATTCATGCTAGTTTATTGTTATTGGAATTATAAAAACAAACACTCTCGATGTCTAATTTATCTATAATATGTGTTTTCATTGATGATCGCAAATGATTGAATACACATCTTCTTCTTTCTCTACTGAATAAAACCTTTCAGTGTGATATGCTCCTCGGTTGTTTTCACGGTGTTCTCCAGTTGACCAGAGAATTGATTGCAGGTTGGCAGGAGATGTAAAAAGAGGCGTCCCCAGTTGATGAAGGCAGCGCTGAGTCAGCAGAGAATCAGAAGGGAAAGGTGACTCATTTCTAATACTCCCAATGAGTGTTTTATTAGTTTAGTTTCAGACATCATAAAAATAATGGATGCAGTCAAATACACTAAAGTACAGGGATCTTGGAGAGTTCTCCTCAGAAGCACAGCGGGCCAGAGACAGTTATTTTCATATAAGTATGCTTGTAACCACGCTAAATTATTGTGGACTACTTATCTTCAAAAGTCGTGTTTTTCTCTAGAATATAGAAACTGAGAGCAGCTGCTTGAATTTCTAATCATTGCACCAACTTTGCGCAGCCCAGAGGGACAGGTCTTTGGAGGCTACAGTATGTGACCCATATTACTACTGTGAAATTAGAAACCTCACTCAGTGGATGCTATGAAACTCCTGCAGGAATCCTTTTCACCATGTCAGTAATTTTACATAAGCAGGGCACTGAAAATCCTCAGACTTTGCGATCAGGTTTAAACTGGTCGATTCAGTTGATACACATCCACTTAAAGCATTACTGGTACCCACTGTGTTACTCTGGACTGGGCGGACTCCCTGGCCCACACTTATTATATTTCACTCTTGAATTGCTCATTAACTCCACAGAAACTCAACAGGACTTTGAAGAACAACCTTTGCATTTGCACGCTGCAATTCTTCTTAAATTAACGTCTTATCTTAGTTTATCACAACTTATAGTTAATATTATTATTAGTTTTTTTGCTGCACTGATAGACATCACAAGAAGCTGAGACACAGTGTTCCTCAGTATGATCCCCGTCGATTAAATACAACATGATTAGGCTGCAGGAAGTGTCTGAAGTACAGACCCGTCTTCATCATGCTTTGCATTTGCATTTTTAATCAGAGAGAAGGTCACATGACTCATCTGAGACACACAATGAATATAAAGACACATAATCTCCTTCATGTCACTTTTTGTATGAGATGAAAAGACTATTTAAACATGATCGTAATGTTTCTGAATAACTTAACGTGAAGCATTTAGTAAACAATCCATTTAGTCAACTGAACTCATGGTTTCAGGTTGTGAAAGTGACAATTTAAACTTAAAATGAAGTAACTGTTGTACAAGGACCTAAAAACAGAAGTTTAATACACAGTTATAATATTTAAAATGGTAAATGGAGTATATTTATATAGCGCTTTCATGACCTTAGCTAGGTCCCAAAGTGCTTTACAAGGCAACTCATTAACACACACTCACACACCAATGGCTACAGAGCTGCCATGCAAGGTGCTAGCCACCATTGGGAACTTAGGTCTTGCCCAAGGACACTTCGGCATGTGGATTGAGCCGGGGATCAAACCCACAACCTTACGATTCACAGGTGACCCACTCTACCTCCTGACAACATTGACTTGAGATGGCAGCAGCCACTGTGCTTTTCAGTGCCCAATAGTTGTGATGCAGTCCTCATGGTGGTTACTTATTACCTATTCTAATACTTACATGCAGTGATTCTGTTTATCTGTGGACAGTCATCCAATTATGTTGTGCTGGGTGCAATGATAATAAACCTATGCAATGCGTGAAAGTTATTTTGCATACCTCACCTAAAAAACACATTAACACAACTTTTATTACAACTCACCCACTTTTGTTGACACAGGAGCGCTTCTATTGGCCCAAATTAAACTGATAATGCAACATTTCTAACATTGTAGTTTTGGGTTTTTTTACAGCTCCCCCCAACAAAAGCATATGTGTGTTGTCAAAATCACAAAGAGAAAAATGTTGACATCCCTCAGCCCTCCCGTTTTGAATTGTTTCTCTTGCTTGGCTGGGTCTGCTCGAGCCCTGGGTGTGAAGTTTATTGATCCATCTTGAGAAAGAGACTGAAAGCTGCCAGTGACACTGTTTCCTACAGACAGTGGAGCTTAAGTCTCTCCGACTGCCAGGTCCTCCTTTGACAATCCATCTGATGAGTGTACAATTAAAGGGAGTGTGTAGTAAGTTAGGAGAATGAAAGGGGCAGTGGCCACAGACAGGAGCCAGAGTGCAGGAGGAAAGTGAGACAGTGGGAAATAAAGAGAGAGGAAAGCCCCTTGTGGAGTGGATCAAGAGGAGGGACGTGTTGACATAATAAAAGTCCTGAACCAATAACGTAATAACTGTTGGCCAATAACGTAATGATTGATTATGTTATTGGCTCAGTTATTACATTTGCAATTTTTTGCATTTACATTTTTCTTTTATCAGGCCAATAACGTAATAAATTATTACATTATTGGCTAAAAATTATTACGTTATCAGTTTAGAATTTTTATTATCAGCTATTATCAGCTGTTATTACGTTATGGGCTGTTATTACGTAAGGGCAAATTTATTACGTTATTACAAATTTATTACGTTATCAGCTGTTAATACGTTATCGGCTATTATTACGTTAGGGCAAATATATTACGTTATTACAAATTTATTATGTTATCGGCAGTTATTACATTATCGGCTGTTATTACGTAAGGGCAAAAATTATTACGTTATTACAAATTTATTACGTTATTGGCTGTTAATACGTTATCGGCTGTTATTACGTTAGGGCAAATTTATTACGTTATCGGCTGTTAATACATTATCGGCTGTTATTA
>OOFC01051273.1:0-10781 GCA_900323345.1 Pseudochromis fuscus
TCTGTCTGTCTCTCTGTCTGTCTCTCTGTCTGTCTGTCTGTCTGTCTGTCTGTCTCTCTGTCTCTCGCTCTCTGTCTGTCTGCCTGTCTGTCTGTCTGTCTGTCTGTCTGTCTTTCTCTCTCTGTCTGTCTGTCTTTATCTGTCTGTCTGTCTTTGTCTGTCTGTCTGTCTCTCTCTCTCTGTCTGCCTGTCTGTCTGTCTTTATCTGTCTGTCTGCCTGTCTGTCTGCCTGTCTGTCTGTCTGTCTTTGTCTGTCTGTCTTTATCTGTCTGTCTGTCTTTGTCTCTCTGTCTCTCTCTCTGTCTGTCTGTCTTTATCTGTCTGTCTGCCTGTCTGCCTGTCTGTCTGTCTGTCTGTCTGTCTGTCTTTGTCTGTCTGTCTGTCTGTCTGTCTTTGTCTGTCTGTCTTTGTCTGTCTGTCTTTATCTGTCTGTTTGTCTGTCTGTCTGCCTGTCTGTCTTTGTCTGTCTGTCTTTATCTGTCTGTCTGCCTGTCTGTCTTTGTCTGCCTGTCTGTCTTTATCTGCCTGTCTGTCTGTCTGTCTTTATCTGTCTGTCTGCCTGTCTGTCTTTGTCTGCCTGTCTGTCTTTATCTGCCTGTCTGCCTGCCTGTCTGTCTGTCCTGTGAATAGTTTATTGCTGACAGGTGAACACTGTTTCCTTTCCACTGGAGAACAGCCCAAGTTGGACAGAAATACCTGTGACTCTGGTTCCCAGTGTTAATGTGTAAATCCATTTGCATACTGACACCATCCCTAAAAAAAATCATTATGAATAATTCATTATAGTTAGCAGCAACAATCGGTGCCAAGATCAACTTCAATTACTAAGCAATAAATTTGATTTTTAGCATAGTGCTTCTCTTTTTAATGGAATTTCTACTGCTTTACAGTTTCACCTCTGCTCTTCTTATGTCAGGCTTATTTTTATGAGGTGCAATCCACCATTTATGTATTTTAATGCTCGTGTGGTCGTCGCTGTTATCATTTCATAATCAGCATATTTCAGTGGTTCTGCAGATTTGGATTCAAAGTGACCATCATGTTACTGAAGTGTCAGTCTTATAACTGCAGAGCTCAGAGTAAAAGCACCAAATCCACAGTTTTTCTTTCTTCGCTCCTGCTGCTTTTAAACTTTTTTAAACAATATAAAAAAACCAAAACACAGCTCGGTTGGTCAAACTTGTAATTTCTGTGTTCATGCTTGTTACATGTTCTGCTGTTTTAACTTTGTGCAGCAACCAGCAGGTTGTTGAGGCTGAATATGGCTCAGATAATAAAACTCTATTGTAAAACAGGTGCTAGGTGAGAACTAATCTCGACCGGCTTTATTCGTTTGTTTACAGACTGGGGTCCCTATATAATACCTCAGTGAATTCAGAAACTGGAAGATTAATTTCAATATATCACCGCCTGTCGTGGTTTATAGATTAATTATTGCTTATACCTAAATTCAGAGATGGACTTCAGAGGTGAACGGGGGCACGGCTCGGCGGGAGTCGACTCTCGTCCTGATTGGACACTCGGCTCTGAAATGATGTGATGTGATTCTGTATAATCTGAAAACAGACGGTGATCGGTGGCCAGACACTTGATGTGTATCAGGACTAATGTTGCTGTTTGCAAGATAAAGCCTTTGGTTTTAGTAAATGCTGATTCGAAAACACAACAATCAAAAGGAAATTAAACAACTGAAAATGTCCTCATTAATTACAGTCACATGTTGTTATCAAGGTGTTTGGTCGCCACTATTGTGATAGCGAATTGTTTTCATTTTGCCGTATCTTACAGGCAGGGTGTCAGGGGTTCAATTCCCATTGAGCAAGCAGATTCATGCCAGCACTGGCAATGAGAAGAAGACAATAAATCAATAGGGAATGAGAACTGATGAATAAAACTGTTGGAAATCTACAGAACAGAGATAACGCTCCCACTGGTTTTATAACCAACACCAACAATATACAGCTACACGTTTTTTAAAAATAGATTGTACATTGTAGCCTTATGTATAGAAATGTATAAGAAAAGTATCTATTGTGCAGCCTTCTAACAGCAAACCACCTTTCTGTACAACTTCAGTTTTGTCATAATTGAATACTTTTGCCATCTTGTACCATTTGCACCATCTGTTGTTGCTTCACAAATGGTATAAGCTGAGGACAGTTTGGTCTTCAGCCCACACTATTGGCTGCTAAAACCTTTCAGGAAAAGCTTTCTCTGCTGTGAAGGTTGGCTAGATGAGAAAAAAAATCGCTGTGAGTGATATTTCCTACAAAAAAAGTTGAAAAAAATACTGCAACATTGGTTGTTTCACAGTCTGCTCCTGTACTTTCCTTGTGCTGCATCACCTCAGGTTTAATGCGAGGAGCTCGATGGATCGGTTGAAATAACCGATTTAGGGCACCGCGGATAACTAGGCCAGAGAGTGTTTCTCTGAATTGTAAGAACATTTTCTGACCTATCAGGTGTTTACTCTGGTCCAGATCAGGTGAAGTGCTCTCGCTTGGCAGCATTTACCCACAGATGTTTGGTTTGTGCTGCAGCTTCTCATGAGCGCCTGAATTTATCAGTTTCTTCTCCTCTGCTGGTCAGAGTGGCAAACACGTCCTCGGCCTCAGATCAGGGAGTGCATCATTGCGTTTACAGTCATTATTTGCTTCATATACTCTCATTTTACTGCAGACAAATTATTCCAAGGTTGTTTTCACATCCATTCGGAGTCTGGTCACCTTCTCCCTGAAGCCTCGGTTTGTATTCTGGACTCTCATTCATCCAAAGAAAAATGGCCCTAGGGTTAGAATAACTCCTATAAACCAGATGGGTGTGAAAATGCCCAGAGAGACTTCGGACAGTTGCATCACCTGACGTTTATGAGACGTGGTTTCTCTGCAAACACCCTAAGACAGATCGTCAGAAAGAGTTTGGAGGTTTCTCCGTGAGCCAGCAGCCGCGTTAATAAAAAGAAAATCACATCATTAAAAAAAAAAGATAGAAATCAGATGTTAATATGTCAGTAACCTCTTGTCTTCCCTCCTACTCCTGAGTGAAGGTCATCCACCATGTTGGAGTCATGTTACCTCCGTTGCCGCTCCCTAATTGAACTGTGTGTTGCTGTAATGTGGCGAGAGCAGCTGTTTATTAGTGTGTGGGTAGAGGCCACAGGGTAGCTTCCTTGTGTCTGGCCTTTCTGCTGCAGCGGGATCAATTAATGTCTGTGTGTGTGTCTGGGTGTAGCTGCAAGTGTGTTTGAGGGTCAGCACACGTGTGTTTGGATCAAACAAGTAGGTGTGTGTGTGTGTGTAAGACACCTCCTTCTGTTTTACCACTGCCCTGCAGCACCTCCTCTAATATGCTGAGCACACAGGAGAGCTCCCGTTTGCTCTTCTTCCTCTGTTTATCTCATACAGACACTTTCTCCAGCTTCTCCTCTTCTTTCTTTGATTTGATGTCTTCTCTGTCCTCCTTGTATTATCCTGTGTGGTGCAGCACATGTATCGTAGCCATCAAGCAGCACATATACACTAATCCACCAAATCTTTCTTTCTGTTTTT
Organism: Pseudochromis fuscus; assembly: GCA_900323345.1. Lineage (NCBI taxonomy): Eukaryota > Metazoa > Chordata > Actinopteri > Pseudochromidae > Pseudochromis > Pseudochromis fuscus. The sequence goes on from OOFC01051273.1 coordinate 3,549, forward strand.
CTTGCCATATTCCTGCTATATTTCCTCCTGTGTCCTGAGCGGCTCCTCCTCTTCATCCTCTTCATCCATTCGATCCGTCCCTCCTCCCTCCACACCAGCTGCATTTTTTTTTTTTCACATTCACATTTTTCTCCTCCGGATCCTTTCCTCTCCCGGTTCTTCCCACACCATCACATTTTTCCCACAGTCGGATGTACGCCCACTTTATTCACCTTTATCCCATTTATTCTTTCACCATCACATTTTTTAAAAGGAGACACATTTCTTCTTTCTTTTTTTTGCCTCCCTCTCTCTTTCTGCAGCTCACACTATCAATGTGAGTGATTGTGCAATCCCGCGGCGTGTTAAAGACATGAGGAGACTGTCAAACAGATCAATAGACAGTGTCTGAATATGTCTTCTAACACCCCCCCCCACACACACACACACACACACCGTTGCTCGGATACACACACATATAAACAATCATGTCGTAAAGCATCTCACACGCAAACAAATGCACTCGAGCATGAACATGCATTATTCACAGGGAAATATACACACACACACACACGTGCATAAACACAACGTTGTGTTTATCTCAGAGAGCTTGTTTATTTAGATGTGGATGTAAAAGATAAAGACACACACTCGAGACGTCTGCGCAGGTCACCCAGACAGGAGCAGTGATTCTTGTGCTTCACGCTGATTGATTTTCCATCGTAACCGGAGGAAGTCAGTTCATCTGATTAAAGGCAGACAAGTTGAGAATTAAAGATTGGAAACCCCTCTTTCTGACTCTCTCTCTCACACACACACACACACACACACACACACACACACACACACACACACTTGCACTACTACAAGTGCCTGATCTCTTATCTCCCTCCTACAGTAGCGGGCAGTGCAAAAAAAAAAAGTGGAGTTGGCATCATGCACCACGATGTTTGTCAGATCATCCGTCAGCTTGAATCTCCTCCAGCAGCGAGGGTAGAGTGCAGCAGCAAATCAGTTAAATTAGACCTCTGTAATGGCTGCATGTGCAAGAGCACTCTCAATTATACTTTATGCATCGAGCTGACGTCCTCATCCACCACGGTTTTCAGGAAGTTTTCTGCTACCACAACAGTAACAACACAAGCGAGGGATGGAGTGGATGCAAAGGTCAGAGCTGCAGCGGTCTCTGGGTGTTAGAGTGATGACGGTGAGGAGGCCTGAAGGGCGAAGAGTGCAGAAAAGAAACAGAATAAAAGCCTCAGAAAGAAGATACAGCTGATTTTTCTGTCCTTACAACCAATCAATTCACATGTAATCAAAAGACTCTTATATCTTCCTTTTTGTTTGTTTTCTTTCATAAACAGGATCCAGTATGAAAACACTGAAGGATCAATAAAAGGAGAAATTTTCAACTAACAAACCTTCTCAGGGTTTAAATATCTGGCACAGCTCTGTGGAGGTGAGAGCGAATGTTTGCTGCATATTCACAGGTTTTATTTTTCCCGTCAGCACCGATTGTTAGATACTGTGAGGTGAGCAGCAGCAGTTCAGCAGCGAATGTGTCATTTTGGTGTCAAGGATTGTTGAAGCAATAATGTAATAACAGCTGATAACGTAATAAATTTGCCCTTTTGAAATGTAATTGGCCAATAACGTAATATAGGTCTTGAACCAATAACGTAATAACTGTTGGCCAATAACGTAATGATTTATTACGTTATTGGCTCAGTTATTATGTTTGCAAAGTTTTTTTTGTTTTTGCCAGGCCAACAACGTAATAAATTATCGGTTCAGGACTTTTATTACGTTATTGGCCAGTTATCACGTTATTGGCCAAAAATTCTTACGTTATTGGCTCAGTTATTACGTTTGCAACATTTTTTTTTGGTTTTGCCAGGCCAATAACGTAATAAATGATTACATTGTTGGCCAAAAATTCTTACGTTATCGGTTCAGGACTTTTATTACGTTATTGACCAGTTATCACGCTATTGGCCTATTACATTTCAAAAAGGGGCAAATTCATTATGTTATCGGCTGTAATTACCGTATTTTCCGGACTATAAGCCGCTACTTTTTCCGAAGCTTTGAACTTAAACACCGGTGTTTCTCATGTTTCTCACGAAGCTCGTTAGCTTTTTACAAGCTAGCAAGCTCCGTGCCGCCGATACATTTAGCCTCGTCACATCAGACCCGGTCAGAGTGGACCACATGAAACTGTTTGAATAAATTCAATAGCGGCTTATGGACAGGAGCGCTGAATAGTCCAGAAAATTATCATATCATTACATTATCAGCTGTTATTACGTTTTTGGCTTCAACAAGGATCATCCAGGACATGTGCATGTGGTGGATTCAGGTTATTTTAACCAATGAAGAAGAGACTTTATCCATTCAGCAGGATTCCCACGTATCCTGGAAAACCTGGATTTTCTTTTAAGACCAATTTCCTAATTCTAGAAAAATGAAAGATATGAAGTAAAATAACCTGAAAACCAGTCCGTTAGTGCAAACTTTTTATTGTTCATTTAACGACACCATCGTTCAGCCTCGGGTCATATCATCGACACCTGTTCTTCTTATGGCTGGAGATGTGATTCCTATTGATCACACCAGACTTATGTCACAGAAAATGTCCCAGAAAATGATTTTTTGAAAACAGTGGGAGCCAAACTCTGCCATGAAATGAGGTCGGGGATCATTACATTTTCTGTCAATATTTAATTCAGGTATTCTCACAAAGCATTTAAAGGATCTGTGCTTCTGCTCAGCGCTGGTGGATTTCTTTAGTCTTTAGGTAAAATGCAGCTCTCGTGTTCCCACTGCTGCAAATCTGTTGCACACGTGGTTTTCCAGTTCAAATCATGAAACCATTTGAAACACTGGGTGGAGACAACAAGGACAATCATCCCATAAACCTGACAGAGCGTCCTGGTGAAGAGCAGGATCAAAGACAATGAACTTACAGGATTCACCAACAATTCAAATATTCAGCCACAGGAATTAAAAGTCTGAATCAACATTTGGTATTTTGCAGATTTTTTTCCACCTGTTTTTATTTCATGATGTTTTTTAATTCACAAAAACATGAAGAAAATTCCAGAAATAAATTTACAATGTAAACTTAAAATGACATCCACAAATGTATCATTTTTTTTGTATTGAACAGATGCAAGTGTTAAAAGTCTGCAAGTTACTCACAAATTACTCTGTAAATATATTTCTAAAATGTTTTACAACTGATGACATTTAACCATAAAATTGTGTCATTTTACACATATTTGATTTATTGTTTTCTGTACAACTTTATGAGCAAATTTCAATCATATTTCATGAAAGATCACAGCTACAAATTATTGTAATTGTGTAAAATTAATAGAAATTTATTTGTAAAATGTATTTGACAGTAGTTCTTGTTGCAGTGTTTGCTGTTATGTAGCAGGAAGTGAGGATGAGGAGGTCAGGAGTCACTAATAAACCAAAGTTACCGGAGAGACACTGATCATAATGTAATCTGCTGTTTGAATAAATGACTTGTCTGTGAATACAGCTGAATTATTACAGGGCAAGAAATCCTTTTTGGTTTTGTTTTCATATTATAGTGCATTAAATGATCATGTTTCATCCTGTGCATGGCAGCTCAACACTCTAACACTAAAACAGTGCATATAGGTTTGTTGTGTATATTGATATTTAGGCCTAAAGGTCAGTTCAGTTCATCTCCGTGTAACAAAGCAGACAGTGGGTTTTATGCAAAGCAACAAGCTCCATAACCAGATAGACTTAATATAAATAAAAAACCCCATAGTTTAATATGAGGAGAACCCCGGGATGTTTTATATTGCAGCCTCGGCTGAAGCACTGCAAGCTGGTCCACAGCTCCGTGCTATGACTCCAGGGTCTCGTAAAAATCTCTCAAACCCTTCATTGTGAGGTCGTAACTAGGCTGTTATCATTTAGGAGATACTTTAAGTGTTAAGCTGAATCTATTTAGTCACTTCTCTAAAAGTTTACTACAGCTGGAGGCAGCTGGTGGCTGCCAGTTACACCGGCCTCCAGTGCAGGACTTTTATGGGTCTCCCACCCCGAGCACCACCACCGCCGCCGCCACCCGCCATCCTCCTACGCTACAGAGGAATCAGAGCTTCCTCAGCCACAGTCTGTTCACAGCACTGACTTCACTCCAGCTGCACCAGTGTAGCTCTGAACTCCTGAGTAACTTCCTCAGCTTTATTGACTTTTTTTTAAGTTTGACGGGGGGCGGGGCAAATATCTTAAGCGGTGAGTTGCATTTATTTTTAGATGTGGTTTGTTTTCCAATCGTGAACAAAACCAGAAAGTTACAGGTTTGTACTGAAGCTTCTGCTCAGCGCTGCTCCTTGATAGACACTTCACACTGGGTAAGAGGACAGGTAGTCTCATAGCGGATACAAGGACAACACACTGGAGGAAACTGAGAGGCCATCAACAACAAAACACTTTTGTAAACTGCAAATCTGAGACTGTTTGGATCCTCCAGCTGTGAAGCCACATTTGTATTTTTACCCTGAGAAAGGTCATCAGCTACATTCAGCTGAAGTTTTTAAAGCACACACCGCATGGCCTGGACGGTGATGATGCAATGATGCAGTGACGATTCTGACCAATAAGATTTTAGTACCTGCTCCGACCTGACCGGGTACTTTTTTGGAACCACAGCAGAGGAGGTACGAAAAGTTGTACCAGGTACCAAGTTCCAGGTACTTTGTTGCCAGTGTAAATGCACCAATAGTGAGCCAGGCTTTATTCAGTTCAGCTAGAGGCCTCTATTGGCGCATTTCCACTGCATGGTCCCACCTCGCGTCGCCTCAGTTTGTGGTGTGTTTCCACTGCAAAAGTACTTGTAACTTGGTACCTGGTTTGACTTTTTTAGTACCTCCTCTCCTGCAGTTCCAAAAAAAAGTAGCCAGTCAGGTACGAGCAGGTACTAAAATCTTATTGGTCGAAATCGTCACTGCACTATTGCGTAATCAGTGCGCGGCACAGAAACATTTGCACCCACAAGTTGACAGTCTGCACAGTTATAGTCAGAGTAATAAGTTTCTAACAGAACAGCAGCAGCACTGACACCATCATAAATGATTACGTTATTGGTCAAAAGTTATTACATTATTGGTTCAGGACTTTTATTACAGTATTGGCCTATTACATTTCAAAAAGGGCAAATTTATTACGTTATTGGCTGTTATTACATCATTGGCTTCAATAAGCGTCTTATTTGAGGATGGTCTGTATCAGAGACGGGCCTTTACTTCTCATTCTGAGGTCAAAACTTCCTGTTGTTGTTACGGATTAAACCATCTATTGTTTCAGTGGACGACTCTTCATCCACTTCATTTCTCAGCATGGTTTATTCTGGTGAATCATTTGCAGGCACAACAGTGGCTTAATGACTGAACTGCCATCAGCTTGTATTTCTGAACATATTTAATATTCTGTGTTATGAATTGAACGCTTTGGTCGACTGGAGCTTGTGGAGAATCCAGACTTTTATTATCTCGGATGCTCAATAGATATAATCAGTTCAACTGGCCACCCAGTGTCACTTAATTTGATCAGTGCAATACTTAATTTTGTGTAACAGACACAAACATGTTAATTATGTCAATGATGTAAAGACAAGAAAAAACATCTGAACTTCTCAGCTAAGCTTCAGGAGTTATGGTAACTGTCTGGAAACTGGAAAGGAGAAAGTGTGACATTGTTTTCCACAGATCAGTGAGATCGGATGAATCAAAGTGATGTGTTGTTGAGCCGTCCATCCACCCAGTCCTCATCCAGGCTTAGTGTCTCCATAACAACCCCACATTATTTCCTCCTTCACTGCAGCAGCACAATGATCATGTCTGTAGCTACTGAAGGACTTTGTTATAAGATGGAAACATACATTGTCTCTGTGCTGCTGAAAAGACCAACAGGCCATGTTTTTTTTTCCTTACAAGGACACAGCAGATCTCATCAAGCATGTATCACCAGAGGAAGAAGCCTCAGTGTCAGCGGTGAAGAGGTGGATCTGTGTGAAGCTCAACATGCAGGAAAACACTGAACATAAAAGAATAAAAACATGGATCCTCATAGTCCCACAGGGTCAATGCAAACTCCACACAAACAAGCACGAGAACACACAACACACACAGACGCACAATGAATACATTCCCAAAGATTTAGGGAACACTTGTCATCCTAAATTGCGTTGTCAGGATAATCTAATTGCAGACATGAAAACTGCCTGCAGGTGTCGTAGAAATAGCGGTCGCACTTTAGCACATAAACAATTCATTGTGTGTGTATATTTCGGGGGAGCCTGCAGTGTGTGTGTGTGTGTGTGTGTGTGTGCGGGCGGGCGAGTGTGCACACAAGTGCGATAACAAGAGCCCATGCCGTGAGCGGTAATCTGCTAACACAGTGGATTGAGTTGACTCCACAGGATTAGCAGTGGTGTGTAACACAACACACTCTTAATTACTGCCATACAGTCATGTTCAATGTAGAGGAAGAGACAGAGAGCGAGGAGGAAGGGCCACGCGTTTAATTACTGTGTTACATGCAGGGAAATTGAAAAGATGAAAGAAGAACAGAGGGTGTGTGTTTTTATTTATTTATTCATTTATTTATTTTTTAGGGATATTACCTCAATGCAGGAGCTGCCCCACACACACACACACACACACACACACACACTCACACACCTTGTCACACACTCACACACCTTGTCACACACTCACACATCTTGTCATGCACTCACACACCAACATATCACCGAACTATCTGTGAGCTGGTTGTTCTACAGCAGCTGAATGAGACTGTTCTGTCATTGTCGTCACCCTCTTCCTATCTCTGTGTGTGTGTGTGTGTGTGTGTGTGTGTGTGTGTGTGTGTTACAGAGAGAGAAGCTGCCAGTTGTGGCAGATCGATATCACTGACTGAGAGATCACAGGAATGCTTAGTGCCCATCAATGACTTCTTCTGTTTGTGTGTGTGTGTGTGTGTGTGTGTGTGTGTGTGTTACAGAGAGAGAAGCTGCCAGTTGTGGCAGATCGATATCACTGACTGAGAGATCACAGGAATGCTTAGTGCCCATCAATGACTTCTTCTGTTTGTGTGTGTGTGTGTGTGTGTGTGTGTGTGTGTGTGTGTGTGTGTCCTAACAGCAGCAAACCTCTGTCCTTCCCCTTTTCTGTGTTTTTTTTGGTTGGGGATCATGTGTGCTGATGC
>OOFC01051273.1:11073-38787 GCA_900323345.1 Pseudochromis fuscus
CTTGTCACACACTCACACATCTTGTCATGCACTCACACACCAACATATCACCGAACTATCTGTGAGCTGGTTGTTCTACAGCAGCTGAATGAGACTGTTCTGTCATTGTCGTCACCCTCTTCCTATCTCTGTGTGTGTGTGTGTGTGTGTGACCATATTGAATGACAGGAAGGGGGGGATAGTTTAATGAAGGAAGGAAACAGATGAGTTGATGAATCCTATTTTCTGCTCCACGTTCCTCTCCCTCTGTGTGTGTGTGTGTAGTTAGCGTCTGATCCTCCTGATGATGCAGCTACATCAGTGGATAACAGGCTGTAAGAGCCACAACAGCAGAGAGAGAGAGAGGGAGAGATTTTACATCTTTATTCAATTATTCATCTCGTCTTCTTCTTTTGTCTTTAGTCTTTGTCTTCATCTTTTTTCTGACCCCTCTCTCCTCATTGTTTCTGCTGTTTTCAGTCGTCTGACGTCTTCTGATGTATCTGAGAGTTGAGTGAACACACCACAATGCACCAGTTCACTATTAGTGTTTTTCTATTAAAATTGGGTTTCTGTCATTTTGACAAACATCTGATAGGAAGGAGGCTCATTCTTGACTGTGTGTAATTGTTTTACTGTGTAGAAACGTTAATGTCCTGCAGTGGTCTACAGCAGCACTAATCAGCCGTATGCTAATCTGATGCCTTAAACACAACTGCAGTGTTCACATGTGGTGTTCACATATCTTTGTAGGACAGCAGAGGTCCACATGTTAGACAGAGTAAAATTCAAATTTGTATTTTTACACTGGGTGGGATTTTAATGCATTAATTATGATTAATTAATGACAAAAAAATAAATAAAATAATGCATTTAATCGCAGTTTGCATTTCAAACACTGCAGAGCGTTTGTCAGTGCAGGATTTCCTGGTGCACGATTACACTGATGCAAACACCAGTGTTCAGCTAACGGCCACCAACATTTATATTTCTGGTTGTTTTACCAGAAGAAGTAGAAATTGGACTTTATGTTGTATTGGGTTTTTTTTTTTAAATTGAAATGCAATTAAATGCATTTTTCCAGACATTAAAAGAGTTTACAATATTCATCTTTGTGTCTATTATTTGATCCACTAAACTCCATCTAAATTAAAAAAAAATGTTGCATTTTGCTGCATGTTCTGTGTTTAAAATGTGATAAATCAAGATTAATTAATTACAACACCTCTAATTAATTTGATTATTATTTTTTTAATCAGGTCCCACCTCTAGTTTTTACACATTGACTTTAGTTTGATGGCAGAGCAAACATGTTGTGCCACATGCTCGTAGAGACCAGATCACTGAAGATGTAAAAACCTGCTGTTAAGTCAAGACATCATCACAGTGATGAAGATGGATCCTGTGGAAGTGAATGTCAGTGTTTTCAACTGTTGCAGGGTTTTTTGGACGTCCTGTCAGCCAATCATGACCCAAATCTAATGGATGTTGAGTCATATTCATGGGTGGAGCAACAGGGTCTCAAAAGTGAAGCCAATGCAAAAATGCAAAAAAGTGCAATACCACTGATGGCCACCAGATGCTGGCTTCAAAAAACTCTGAAATTTACTAATTTTTAATTGATTCTCAGTCAAAAACATTTTTCCATTCTGACATTCACTAGTTTTATTATTAAGAAGAGACGAGGCTTCACAAACAGACACTTGGGGGTGTGATTACTTTGATTGACAGCTCTGGTCTCCAGTGATTTACAGGTGACCTGGAGCCTCATTCACTGGTGACTGCAGTCTCATACAAGTTGGACAGTGTCCTCGGGTCCTCGGGGACAGATGTTGGGGGGTGATGAGACCCTGCTGGGGTCCAGGGAAGAAAACTTTGTGAACCAGGACTCAACCCTGTCACTGGTGGACATCCTCTAAGATTCATACGTGTTTAAAAGTCACAGCAGTGGATGCAGTGATATTCTTCAGTCAAACATTTCCAACAAGCACGGCTACAGCTTAGCTAAGAAATAAAAATACATTTACCGGGTCCCAACACGGGTTGAGTTGAGTGCATAACACTGTTACAGATATTATCAGGTGTAATGCTGCACTTTCTGGAGGATCCACTTTACCTCAGCCTCCCTCATCCTGTGGTTGCTCGGTGACACTGAGAGGCAGGGATCAAGTCAGACTCCCAAACTGAAACTGCTGCTCCTCTTCAAAGTGCCTCTGTGGCTCATATACAAAACATTTATCCCCACTCGCTTGTTGAACGTTGGCCTCAGCTCTCCAATGGTCTGATGCATCATATGTGGAATAAAGGAAACGCACTGAAACTCCATGATAACCTGAATATACTCAATTAAAGAATCTGCAAAATACATGAAGTTTAAAGGTCACGCTGCTTTGAAGAGGTGTCAACATTTACTGTAAAAATATTTTTATATGTTTGTAAAATATTTGAATAGTGGTTAAAAAAATCTGCTGAAAAGTAACTGATGTGTAAGAAGTTGTTTCTCAAGGTGAAGCTCATTAAAAGCTTTTCTTTGTCACACTGTAAAAAAAAGTGTGAATAAAACAAAATTAATAAAAAATATTACATAGGCCTGTCACCTGTGAGTGTGAACAATCAGAATATTTTAATTTTTAGGATTTTTTTCTCCATAAAATTAAATGTATTCACTAATGTATCATCAAAAAAAGTAAATAGTATTAATTTTATTATAGAAACTTGAAAGAGTAGAAACATTTCTCTGTTTTCAGTTTGTATCTCCCACTTCCTCCTCCTTCGTTTCAGGCCAGCACACACACAGTGGTCGTCCTTTACTGGTCCTTTACTGGTCCTTCACTGGTCCTTTACTGGTTTGCTTCCACCAACACCTCTGTTAAACCAGTCTAACTGGGATTGTCTGGATGATTTTATTATTTATTATAAGTCTCTGCTTGAAACATATTTGTATCGGAGAGCCTTTCCTGATTTTATTTAAATTTTTAAATTCAAATTTGTTACATTGTGTTACTTTTATGACTGTATTACTGTGTTTCTTTGGGCACCACTGTATTTTTATTCTATTTTATTTTATTTCCCTTTCTTTATGTGCGCTAGATTTTATCAATGTAAAGCACTTTGTAACATGTGATTAGAAAAGTAATAAACTGTATAAATAAAGTTTATTATTATTATTATTATTTTCTGATCCATGCTCAGATCTTTCCCAGAGTTGGATCGATTGCTCCCCTCCTGGCAGGTGAAATAATTACAAGTATAACTCTAAGTATATATGTTTTAATAAAGTCCGAGTGAACACTCTCTAATCCACTTGTGGCCTGAGTCCAGATCAGTCCCATCAGTCAGACCCTGAGCTCGCTGTCTCTCTGTTTTACATTCTGCTCTGTCATGTCTCTTCCTCGTTTCCTTCCTTCTTGTGCCAATTTGCGTCGTCAGACTCCATCCTCTCATCATTGATCTCCTGTCCAACTTCCTGGGCCTGGGGCGCCTCACTCGGTTTCTCTGTCAGTTTCCCTTTTTTTTTTTTTTTTTAGCCCCTCAAATTTTTTCTTTTACCTTCAGTCCACTTCACCCCCAATCAGATCCATTTCAATATTTCTTGATAATTTTAACTGAATCTCTTCTTCATGACAATACAGATGTCTCTCCGTCCACCATGTCTTAATCTGTCTTTTCTGTGATTACGTTGTTCCCCGTCCGCTGTGCAGTGTAGCGCTCTGTGGCTAATTGGCAAGTTCAATCAGAGAGACAAATGAAGAGAGGAGACCCTGACCTTTCAGAGGTAGTCACTGCTCCCATGTCTTTTCACTTTTCTTCTTCTTTTCCTCTCATTTTATTCTTCCTCTGCTCTTTGCATCCTACTGCTTTTTATCCCCTCGTCCTCCCCCCTCTCCTCTCCTCTAACCTTTCCGTCATCTCTCATCCTCCTCCTTGTCTTCTGTCCTCCTCCTGCTCCTCTCCTCTCCTCCCTCTGCTGGAAATGAGTTGCCAGTCATTCCAATTTATTTTGACAACTTATTCTCCAGCTTGTCAGAGGAAAATTACAGCGTACACACACTTGTGCTCGGACACATTTCTTGTATGTGTGTGTGTTTTCTCTGCCACCCACAGCTTGAAAACCCTCTGCTCCCCCACACCCAGCTGCTGGAGGAGGGAGGAGAGCAATGGTCCAGAGCAGAACAATGGCAGCCTCCATGGTGTGGTGGAGTCGTTTATCTGTTTGAGGCCTGAGCACGTCCCACTTGTTTTCCATCTGACCCGCCAACCGTGACTGATGGTGCAACCACGCCACGTTGAGGTCTACATTACAGCATGACCTCTCTGTGTCAAGCGCACTTGCTAATGGCTGCTGCGCTGTCATTCATCACCGCAACGGCTCGGGAGATGTGACTGATCGGGCGGAGGCATGAACATATTTATGCATGTGTGCACATGTGCAGCAGCTCTCAGCTATAAACACAGTGGATGGTGAAATCCAGGCATCATACATTTATGAGCACAGGCCACTCACACATTCACTTTATTACACTCCCTCAGTCTGCTCAAGATATGTGTGATGAAAATGCAATTACATGTGCATTTTACAAAGTAACAATTTGTGAAATGTTCTTGTCTATTTTCGCTCTGTGTGCAAGCACCTGCTGCACAATCATAAGTCGGCCTGCAGCCGCTTCATGAAAGCTTTTCCATTTTCTGTGCCCTGCATCTGATAAGTTTTTACTGGGAAAATAATCCTCTGTTGCACACAAAGAGGGATGTGTTTTATACTTTAATAAGCTAAGCAGAAGATCAATTGTCAGAATTAATGAAAAAAGATGAACTGCCGATTAGTGGAAGCAGTGGATGTTTTAATGGAGTCACAGTGATCGGTGGATTCGCTCGCAGAGGTTTATTCGCTGCAGAATCCAGAGTCAACTTGTGAGTTTGCAGTTTTGACCACTTGACAGTTGTGACCTTTCAGGGATCGGAGGAACCAGAGGGTTGTGCAGACGAGACTGTGTCTGTGGATGGAGTTTACATCCTGAATACAGCATACAAAACAGGACCTACACGCTCTGAAAATGCTGCCTTTCCTCAGACAGTGGCCTTTGTTTATCTGTGTTTCAGTAGGCAGCAGGCCTCAGTTTGAGGTAGTCTGGATAAGAGGTCGGCTTTGTTTCAGTTTCCTCTGTTTGAGAAGAAGCATTGGTGTATTACAGAGGCCCGGTGAAGGTCACATCACACACAAGCACAGAAAAAGGATTAATCCTGTTCTGCTGCGAGATCATAATCCAATGTGTGTGAGGGTTTGTACCACCCCAGGTCCAAGGAGTTCAGTCAGGCTTCATCCAGAACAACAGTCACCAAGGCCAATGAAGAAAAGTCTCATTTCATGCATCTCGGGCTGCAGCTATCGAATAATATAGTAATTGAGTATTCTATCAATATTTCTATTGACTAATTGAGTCATCGTATAAGAAATGTTTACTAGCAGAATCCCTGACAATCGTATGCGTCCCGTTAATGTGGTATTTTAAGCAGGAAGTGCTTCAGTGAAAAGAAAACTTCCTGCAGAGTGTGGATAATAGTTGGTCAGTCGACTGTTCAGTGAGGGCTAACGAGCTGTTTCGCATTTTAACCAAAAAAAGAAGTTGGAACTTTGTTGCTCATTACTGCCACCTAGCTAATCCTCTGGAAAAACACTACTCTGTGATCAAATGCTTTGTTGCCTCGAGGATTTTTCCTAATCGAGTTTTTTGAGTTACTTGAGGAGTTCGTTTCAGCCCGAGATGCATCAGAAGCTCAACCCTGTCAAACATCGGGACTCCTGCAAATGTTGCTCAGCTCAAACTGTTGCTGCTGCAATGTTGTCCAGTACATGATGGTGTCACATCCTGGGCATCAGTGTATATATGTTTTTAATCTGATGATTTCAGAACATATGAAGCGTTTCTTCCAGTCTGCTCCATTTCAGCTAGAAACACTGAAAACTGCATTTCTGCTAAACAGAAATAGCTACTGTTTACATCAATAATTAATTAGTAAATGGGCAGTAAGGTGTGGGACTACTCCTAAGATGGTGATGCAGTTTGCACCAATGTATAATAATGTTAAAATGCTTTAAAAGAAGTGATTTGAAAGCAGCCCTCAGAGGATGTGTGCACTCACATTAGGGCACAATCCACACTGGAAAGCTCTGTTTTCCTTCCAGCTGAACAAGTCAGTATTGGCTGGTGAACTTTTCCTGTTATTTCATATTAAAACTTCCTTTCTGATCGAGCTCTGTGTTTCTTTGTGGAGTAGTTTGCTCTTCAGTCATCCACAGAGGTGGTGTTGAACCTGCATCTCCTCACCAGCCGCTACAAACGGCTGAATCTCCCGCACTGTGTTCACATGTGTATTGATGCTCTTCACTGTGACCTTCAGCTGACCCCTGCCTTGATTAGTTTAAGCACCTCGTGGGGAAGCAGTGTAAATAAAAGTTTCACTTGTAAGCACATCGACACAGCTCTTTTTCACGGCCGATGAAAAAAAATAGTCCTCGATCCTTGATCCAGCCTCCCAGACACAGCAAGTCGAGACACTTAATGGCCTCGTACGAAGGGATAAATCCATGTGTGTGTGTGTGTGTGTGTGTGTGTGTGTGTGGGAGTGTGTGATGAGTTCAAAGCCTTTAGTCGCAGAGGTATGAAGAGTCAATTCAGTCGGGGGACATCGAACCGTTTGCCCTGCAGATTGCCTTGTTAAACAGCACTTGTCTACCTGTCAAAATCTCTCCTGACCTTTTATCTGTCTTCTCCACCAATACCAGGCTGCAGCAGAACAATATATTCAGTGAGCAGTCGCCTCTGAGCTTCAAAGTGCTGTGGTTATTTTTGGGGGAGAAGTTACACCGCTCGAGGGCCCCGGTGCCGCCGGTGGAGTCGCCTTTTTTTTTTTTTTTTTTTTTTTTTTTTCCTCGTGCTGTTTGAAGTGCGTTCAGTTGGTCCCACAGTATTTTGCATCTTTTGTGTGATTGCACCGGGTCTCTGGCTGCTTTCCGACACTCCGGCCTTTTGTCGCTGATTGCTTCCCGTCTACCATGAGATATCTTGTGTGAGGAGCAATCAGGGGAGACGAACTCGACCGTGGATTTCATGGAAGCTCGATTCTTCAAGGCGCGTCGATTTCTCCGGCCTTTTTATTTTATTTTTTCTTCATAATCCATTTTGTTTTCACAGCTTCTTCCTCCATCCAGTCACATCAGTTACATTTACATATTCCCTCGTGCTGAATAGCTCTCTGAAGTGTAGGTGGAGTGTGTGTGTGTGTGTGTGTGTGTGTGTGTATTATGAATGTGAATATCCTATTCCTCTAAATATACTGCTGAAGCTGTTGCAGCCTCTCTCTGGGAACAAAAAATGAGCTGAATACAAAATGATAATGAACAGAAAGGGAAGATAAAATGCTAAAAGAGCCGTCGTCGTATTACAGACACTGACTTGTTAGTTTCTTGCTGCAATATAAAAAAAAACAAATGTGTGTCAGTTTGAAATAGGATCTGAATAAATGATCTTGACTCGACTTTGCTTAATTTGGGGCCTTCCCTTTTTTCTTGGTCTCTGTTGCACTTGTCATTTGAGGAGATAATAATGTGTTGAGCTCTACTCTCCGACAGGGACGTGTTCAGCTTCCCCTTCGCTGCTGCTGCTGCTATTATATTTAGTTTTTTGATGAGTTAATAAGCAATTGTGCATATAGATTTCATGTTTCTGTCCTCACCATGATTTGTTTACGAGGTGTACTTGTCTGCGGTGTCATGTCATGTTCCCATCCAACCAAACAGACACCAGCCGCCCGCGGGGGAAGTATTTTTAGAGCCGGAAAAAAAAGATGAATTTCTGGATCCCACCTTTCTGCATGTTGTCGTGAAAACACCTCTGACGTCTGAACACTCGTTACCCTTCACAATACATGAACAAATTGATTCTCAGCTGCTTCGTGGATGGAAAGCAAGACAGTTTTTTTCTCCATCTATAGCACGGATTGTTGTTCAGTTTCCATTATGGTACAGTACAGAGTGTAATCACTGAGCAACAGCTTTGTTCTGCAGAGAAATCTGAGTTTGTCTGTGGCCGAAGCAGCTGGTACCTGCCCGAGCCTGGATCCTCCACCGCTGGACGAGACGTGACCATTAACCTCACGTATGTGCCACAGATTCCCTCCAGCGTTACCTTAGCATCTTATTTGTAAACGCTCTACATTTGTGTAACGAGCTCCTGTTGTGTATTTTCACCTGTTAATTTCACCTCATTCATCTCGCTATTATCTCTTACGCCCCTCAGGGCGATGATGCCCCATGAAATACACATCACACTTGTGCAGCTGTTAATTGTTACAGTTATTATCTGTATTTGTGTCGCTGTTACGGAAAATCAAGTAATGACACGATTCATTTTTGTCCCAAAACACAGCTGCTGGGAGCTGGTGTATTTGGTTATTTTAAATTCAGTTTGTGTTCACACACACACACACGCGGCACACAGGTCAGGTTTAAACACAAAGCTCTGATTGGCTGAGGTCTGGACAATGAGAAGAAAGAGGATCTAAAACCTCACGTCGGTCAGTTCATCTGAAGAGTCTGATTAGTTATTATTTGGGATTTGTTCTTAGGAAACAACAAAATCTGCAAACTCACATTTCAGTGGTGACAACTTCATTAAAAAGGATTTTACAAAGAGTTGTGGTTGAACCCTGCAGTAACAGGAGAGGATGTGACCCACAGACAACAGACCTACTCTCCAGTTCAGCAGCAATCTGTAAATAAAGGCTTTAAAATTAATTAAAGGTTAATATTCACATTTGATTTCTTTTCAAATCGGTAATAATTTCTTCCAGTGTCTCGGAGATTGTGGTTGTATGTGGAAGAGTTTTGACGCTCTCTGGGTCCAGGTCTGGACACAGCTCTTTGAAAAATGTCCCTGATGTTCTGTCCAGCTGGGACAACTTTGGACCCGTCTGTCCACCACCTGACAGATCAACAGCATCTTTCATTGTGTTGTTCTTTGTGTCACATATCACACCTGCTACAGTTGCTGCATATTATTATGATTGTTGGTGTATTTGTGAAGCTGTTATGTTGTTGATCCATTTGTTCCTCCTCATGAAGCTGGTTTGTTGTTCACCTCCTGCAGCAGCTTCCTTCACTCTGCAGCTGCCGAAGGTTTTCTTACGTTTCCAGTCTGGTGATTCGCTGTGTTTAACCTTCTCGACTTCTCCAACTTTTTGTTCAGCTTCTGTGTGCGGGGTCATCGACCTTTTATAGGCATTGACGGGGCATTAAGGTAGAGGAACAACTGCGGCTGAATGAAGAAATGCATGAAGCAACTCGGTCTCAAAAAATAAGAAGTGCAAAACGGTGTAATACCCACAACTGCCACTAGATGCTGACTCCAAAAAACATCATTAAGTAGAAAATAGGCCTGTCCTCATTATGGTCACTTCTGGCTCCAAACATGGCAACATTCAGATGAGTCCACAAACCAACGGGTGATGTCACGTTAGCTTTACCGTTCTATATACAGCCGATGGTAGCGACTGTTGCTAAGAAACGGGAGTCGTACATCCATGTAAACCTCCCTCCTCCATCCACTGACACAGGCCTGGTCTCCCTCTGTTTGCACCAAGAGTGATAATTACTATTACTTATCACTTCAACCTTAACTCTTGTCATTTAGTGAAATTACTTATTATATCAGTTTGTAGTGAGTCTGTGTTTGTGTATTTCTCACATCACAACCAGAACAGTTTGGACATCAAGCTCCAAAAGAAGAAATAATTTCAAACTCAATATTAGAAGATTTTTATCTGTCTCTTTTGACTCCTAAAACTTAATCGAAGTGCAGTATTTAATATCCTTTTATTAAAGCAGTAGTTCAACTTTTTGGGAACATTTACACATTTTTTTCACATTGTGTTAAATGAGAAAATTATCATGGCTCTAATGTGTGTAAAGCTGGAGACAGGATGTGGGTGGGTTATCTTGACTGAAGGACGTGAGGCAGAAATAGTTAACCTGGCTCTTCTCCAAAGTAAAAATAAACCCGTCAACCAGCACTTCTTGTTTCACTAATTAATGTCATCAGTCTTGTCTGTTTGATCTGCGCTGCATCAGTGAAACGAAGTTGTAGTTTGTGGTTGATTATGTGCTGGAAGGAAGTTCAAGGAAACTTCCTGAAGCCTTGTCTTCACTGTGGACTGGACACAAATGAAAACCCCTGAACTCATTTCACTCCGACAGAGTCTGGGGAGCTGCTGGTTGCTGCCACTCAGACATACAAGTCTAAAAAAGTCAATCAGAATATTTTCCAACAGGTTTTATTTCTTTAAAGATTCAACTGTTGGATAAAACCTGTGCTAGGGTTCATACTACCATCATCACCAGGGCTACACAGTGAGGCTTCAGTACTATTAAACTCATTAAGTTAATAAGAGTTTACTGTCCTCTCAGCAGGGAGGGATTGGTTATAATCACCAGTTACATTTTGCATCATAGTTTATTTATGCTCATAGATGAAGGGACAAATCCTTTGGTTTGTGGACTTCACATTTTGAAACAAGGATTTTGATATTTGAATGTTGCCCTGTTGGTTTAGTGGAGCCAGAAATTACCATATTTGGATAGGAGGCGGGGCTAACCCTTGAACCCACTGCTTAATGTAAATGAGCCTCCACACCACCTGTAAATCACTGGAGACCACAGCTGTCAATCAACCTAAGCCTCTTATCTGTTTAGTTATGATTTATGTATTTTTTTTAGACCAGATCAGTGAGACGGAGAGCTGATGACATCACAGTTAGTATTCATGATTTTTAAATTTAAGCCAATCAGAGTTTTTGGAGCCAAGTGTCTTTCAGTGGTTTTCACCTTTTTTTTCTGCACCTTCTCATTGCCTCCAGTTGCTTTGTCCCTTTCTATATGAAGTCTGTAGTTCAGCTCCACAACCACAGGATCTCTTCAAGGGATCTTTCATGGATGCTGACCGGCCTGTCTCTGCAGGCAGTACGCTGTTGTAAACACACATGGTGTAAATATCATCTCTTCTCATCTTCTATACCTGCTTCTCCACACTTGAGTCACAGGGGTCTGCTGGAGCCTATCCCAGCTGTCATCAGGCAGGAGGCGGGGTCACCCTGGACAGGTTGCCACTCCCACTCACACCTACAGTCAATTTAGTTTGATCAATTCACCTACAAGCATGTCTTTGGACTGTGGGTGGAAACCAGAGTACCTGGAGAAAACCCACCATGTACAGGGAGGGTGTAAATGTCAGTAAAACAATAGTAAAACAGAATACTATATAAGTAGAACAACTACTCCTGTATTTCAATATTCATCCACAGTAAACCAGTGTGTGTAATTTCCCTATTTGATATGATATGGACCAGTTACAGTCTGTGACCATCACACTGTGAGATTAGCAGCAGTGCATCACAACGTTCACCTTCAGGTGTCTGCAACATGCAAACAGTCAACACTAAACTACAATAATATAATTTTCAGTGTGTTGTGTTTGCTCTGATACATCAGTGACGAGCAAATGACAGCGAATAGAAAACATCAGCATGGACACGCAGGAGTAACAAGCTCGTGGTCAAACCCTGATCACCACTGAACACATCAGAAGGTCCCTGGTTTAGAGAGTCCATCACTGTGGGTTGTCTTGTACTCAAATCACATTTTAAATGATTAAAATAACCTGATTAGAAACCAGCTTCTTAAATATGAAGTTAGACAAAAGAGCTCAAACTTGTTTTGTTTCTGCACTGAGTCAGTTTTTAATTCATTATTTTTTAAAAAACAACTTTTTCTAAAATTTTCATCTGCTGTTTCTTTGATTGTCGCTGAAATTGACATCACTGTTACTGCAAGCTGAGCCCTGAATGGCACCACAAACCGTGCAAAAATGTTCAAATCACTTTTGGCTTAGCACATCTAATGGCCCCTCCATTGTGCAGAATAATTAGGGGCTTTTTAAATGTCATAGAGCCATCAGCATGATGCTGTAATTAAAAAAGAAAAACCTTTATGAGCGTCATAATGAATTGGCGAAGTCATTATCATCATCACTAAACAGGCTTTGTTCCTTCACTGACTGTGTGTGTGCGAACATGCTGTCATTTGTTTAATGAATCACGTTGGACTGTGTGTCCTTGGATAAAGTATAATGAAGGTTTGATACGTTCAATTATGAATATTTGGTGACATGTTTTTAGTTCATGTCATCCCCACTTTTTTTGCCCTTCATTCAGCGTATGGTGGAGTTAATGTTTGTTACAACCTCTGGAAAATTAGTAAATTTTAGCCAAGTCCCTGAAGTCTTTTTATCCCTCTCTGTAAATGACTTGCACATCTCAATATGTTACTGACCGTTCAGAAAATCTGCAGAGTGCACAGAGACTACCTGTAGAAATCCTCCATGATCCACAGTCTCCTCTGGTGAAGACACTGAGTGGGCTGTGGTCAGACACAATGTACATGAGTGAAATATGCACCGAGTAATTATATGCAAAATACTCCCAGGAGTGGAAGTGATTACAATACATTGTATCATGTCGACACTGCAGAGGTTTCATGTTGTTATATCTTGTTTGTTGTGTGATGAGCAGAAACTTTGTTACATTTCGAATGTGATGTCACCTGCTGGTTTTTCAACTTGTATTTTGCAGCCAGGAGATTAGCATCAGATTAGCATTAGCATCAGTGACCATATTTGGACATGTAGGAAGGATTGAGGACCTGTGTTTGACCCTTGAACCTGAGGTCACCGCCCAATGTGGATGAAACTTTTCAACACTGGTCTGACTGGAAACCAGAGCAGTCAATCAAACTAACCACACCTCTAAATCCTCCTCTTTTTGAGATCAGTTTACTAATGAGAAGACTCATGATTTTTTAACTGAATTGAATTTGAATTGAACTTTTGGAGCCAGTGTCTAGTGGCCGTCGGGTGTACTGCACTTTTTTGCACTTCTGCATGAGGCTCATTTTTGAGACCCGGTTGCTTCGTCCATTTCTTTGTAGCCTGTGATCTATTGTGACATTTGACATGTGTTGTATACTGGACACTTAACCCTCCTGTTGTGTTAATACGCAAAGAACCATAATGTTTCTGTCAGTTTGCCATAACACATGTATAAAAAAAAAAATAACATACTGGTCATAACCAATGAAAAGTACACCCACATAGAATTTTTATAAATCTTGATAAATTTATTATAAACTAGAAAATCACTGGGAGAGCACAGACCTCCACCCAGCACAACATCTCCTCCATACTGTGACTTCCACCAAAGATATTACTAGTATTAGTCTTGTGTTTATTTTTATCAATATTAGCTCCACAGCATCGTGGCTGTTTAAAGATGTCTGCTGCATGTTTCTAGCTTCATTTGTTTTTTTATGATGCAAGTTTCAAAGATGGATTTTTTCATATTCTGGATCATATTATCTGAAATT
Source organism: Pseudochromis fuscus (assembly GCA_900323345.1). NCBI lineage: Eukaryota > Metazoa > Chordata > Actinopteri > Pseudochromidae > Pseudochromis > Pseudochromis fuscus. The sequence goes on from OOFC01051273.1 coordinate 24,524, forward strand.
ATTCCTTTATCCGGATCAATCTTTGATATATTGTAGACCATGTTAGAAACTTGTCCTGGATTTTTTTTCAAAGTGTCTTGACCATTTTTGGTGGAGTCATATGCAGAAAAATATTCCTGGATCCAGACGGTGATCCGGATCACTTCCAAAATCTAATCATTTGTTCCTGATCCCCATCTGGACAATCCCTGAAAATTTCATCAAAATCCGTCTGTAACTTTTAGAGTTATTTTGGAAACCAGGTAACTACAACACTTCAAAATAAAGATGGTATGGTAAGCATGGCTAGATCACAGCTAAAAGTCGAGCAATCCAGGATTTTTTGAGGCGGTGAAAACGCAGAGGAAATATTTCATTCTGCATAAAAAAAGCCAGATTTTTCAAGTGATGCAGTCTCCTCTAGTTGTGACAGCTAAATATACTGTAGTCTCAACACTGACACGGAGCTGATAATAAAGTCGCAGCTAATCAAGAATAACTGTCGTGTCGTGAAGTGTCCTCGCTGGAGAACTTATCTATCAAGCAGACAGACTGTCACTGTAATGTGAAAAAGCTGCATATGGGAGATGTAATACCAAACAAAAAAAAAAAAAACCTGTCTATCTGTCAGTGCATCTGCAGCAAAGAACAGCCTCAGATAATTTCACAAAGAGCCCAAGAGCTGCTGATCCATTTTAGTCCCTGTCTGATGGAATAAGAAGACAGACAACTGTGTCCCAGTCCTCGAGAAGAAGAGACGCCTGAGTCCCCTGCAGCCCCGGCTCTACTTGGATAGGTATAAATAGAGCCTTGCAGCACCTCCTCTCTTAAATCATTCTCATCTCACTTAGTATTCTCCTTACTCCTCTCCCTCCTCCTCCTACTCTTCTCGGTCTCATTTTCGAGCATCAATCCCTTTCTATCGCTCTGTCTGTTTTGGCGTTTGGCAAAGTTGAGCGGTAATTGTCTTTTGAAGGATGATGTCGGCCAGTCGTGGCCGGTTATTTAATGTCATTTGCATAGGGAACCTGGTGAAGCAAAGTAAGTGTGTCCTGCTGGTGTCGGTTGCCTTTGGAGTGACAGATGTGTTGAAAGGGACGAGAGTTGTAGACAAAGTTTGAAGACAGAGATGTGTAGTGATGTAAAATATATGGATGGAAATGTATGAGCACGAATGGCAGTTTCCCCTCATTAGCATGTCTCCCTCCCGTCTTTTCCCTGCTCCTGCATTTACATCTATTTATGCATCAAGGCGAGATTGAAATTTATCAAGGTGCTCGGCCATGTTTTTTGTAGGCCTCGTGGATCCAAATTTTGAAAGAGGAGTTAGTCTTTGAAGCCACGGGGCCAGGAAGTGATGAGGAACGAGGGAGAGGGAGGGATGGAAGAAGCTTTGATGTGCAGAAATAGATAACATTAAAGGCCCACTGACTAAAACACGCTTTCTGGCCACAACACAATCATCGTCCTGTGTTACTGGATCGTGCAACCACTTGGATGAATATGAAGAGAGGTGGTTGCGGATGGTTTTTATTACAGCATGATTTGGAATTGGGTTTTGGAAAACGTAGGCCTACTGTGTACACGAGGACAATGAAATTACGGGAGCCAGATTTTCAAGAACAATTATTTATCCTTGTTTTTGAGATGATGATGGTCAACATGCTTTGTGTGTTGTTTTCTGTGTCTCCTGCTCATTAAGATGCATCATGTGGCTCAGCCTGATACAGACAGATATATGACTTAGCCAGAATATAAAATAAATATGTTGACAGACTTGAATCTTTCCCCTGGACACAGTAATATTTTTTGTTTTTATTTTGAGTGATGGTGTTTCGTGGTATCAACTGACAGCTTTTAAGAGTGAATGAGTGAGTGTAATCTATCTTTCCTTCACTGCACTCTGCATTCTGCTGTGAATAATAATAATAATGTATTTTAATCAGGCTGCTTGAATATGGAGGTTTGGCCTGTTGGTCTTTAACAATTTGCAAGTAGAGCATTTTGTTTTCCTTGAGTTTGTGTATATTTCATATAAGGCTGAAGGTTGGTACAGAGCCTCATAATGTGTAAAACATCAATATTTTTATATTCAGTCTGACTCACAGCATTACCTTTGACCCATAGGGAAGTATCACCTGCACTATTATGATTTCCAGCCTGCAACTTTACCGTTTTGCTCCATGCTTGCTGCCCTCATTAGCATCTATTACTAATATATTCTCCAGCAGTACTATTTGCACAGCTTGAGAAACCCACTGTATCCTAATCCTGCTCAGTGCCAGATGGCAAACAGACAAAAGGAACTTTTCCAGTGAGTGGAACCAGTGTACCGCAACTTGCTTTGGTTTGATTCTCCATTAGCAAAAAGTACCTGAAACTTGGTACCTGGTATCATTTTATTAGTACCTGCTCTCCTGTGGTTCCAAAAGAGTTATCGGCCAGATACTAGCAGGTACTAAAATGTGATTGGTCGGAATCATCACTGTGCGGCACGTAAATATTTGTACCTGCAAGCCAACAGTCTGCACGGGTATAGTCAGAATAACAAGTTTCTACAATGTGGGGAAAACACTAAACAGATCGATCCAATGTACAATAACAGGCTTTAGTGTAGCGTTAAAATTATTTTATTATAATTGTATAAAAATTATATAAAAAATGTAAGCTAAAAAAAAAACGTGAGCTGTGACTGTCTGGTCAGTCGAACAGCTGAATGGAGGTTGTAGCTCACATCTTGCTGCCGGAGCAAGTTTTTAAACCATCTCTAACTTAATGAATTAACAACATATTTGAAGTCAAAACAACTAATTTCTCACTTGAAACAAGCTTCAAACTGTTTCTGTGACGCCACAACAGTAGAATTATGAAGATTACTTCATCAACTTTCTCCTCCTTTGCCTGGTGACCAGCTATACAGAGGAGGAACTATCCTCTGTAATGGAAACACAACCGAGGTGAAGCGAGTACAGACGATTCGAGTCGAGGTCCACTGGTTCCATGTGGTGTAAAAGTTAAATGTTACTTTATTATTGCTGGGAAACATCATTCAATCATTCGGCAGCTTTGAATTCTGAGCTGGTGGAGGCCAAAACAGTCAACGTAATCAAATCAAAAACTGTAGAGTGGACAACGCTAATGTGACTCCACCCGTTGGTTTGTGGAGTTTGAAGCCAGGACATCAGCATTTGAATGCCGCCAGAAGTGAACATATTTAGATATGAAGGGAAGAAGGAAGAGGCGGGTCTGACCCTTGAACCTGAGGACACTGTCCAATGTTTATGACTCCACCTGTCAATCAAACTAACCACGCCCCTAAATATTCCTCTATTTGAAGACTAACACCTATCTAATATCTATCATTATATATATTTTTTTCAGCTGAACCACCAGCTCACTGATACAAAGGATTCACTTTACCTAATGACATCAGAATGACTTTTGTGAAAATGCATTGACTGAGTATTTCATGATTAAACATGTCAATTTTTGAATTGAAGTCAATTGGAGCCAAAGTTTTTTGGGGCCAGCACCCTGTGGCCACCAGGAGTATTTTGCACTTTTTTTGCACGTCCACATTGGCACACAGTCTATGATACTAATCAGCCACATTGTCAGATTGATAGATAAGTTCTCTAGGAAGGACACTTCAAGACTCGACAGTTGTTCTTGTTTAGCTGCAACTTTATTATCATCTCCGTGTCAATGTTGAGACTACAATATATTTAGCTGTCACAACTGCATCACTTGAAAAATTCATTCAGTTTAGTACAATTATCATTTTGGTAAACCATTTCCTAGTTTCACCTCCAACAACCCTGTCGCATGCCAAAGATCCCTTTTACGAGCACGTAGTAGTCATTAGATCTGTTGTTATTATCTGAATAGTAATTAGTGTCGATTTAGCTTCTCTCATATCAATAATGTCAGAGAGATCAGCACCTCCTCCCACTTTAGCGGCATCAATCACCCCACAGATAGCAGGACTGACAGCTGACACTCTTCATTTCAGTTTAACACCACACCCAGAAATAGCTCACAAGATAAAACGTAATCAAACACACGTTAAAAACAAGCAAAAGGAGGTGGCAGAACCAAATACATCAGAGGATGCAGCACATGTGCTTTAATACTGAGGAGAGGGAAACATGCTGTGTTTACCTGAGGAGATCAATGCAGCAGAGGCAGTGTATTGACAGCTCATGTTGTTGAAGCAGTAGAGCTGGATTTTCTACTGGAGTCACTGCTGTTGCTCCAGCTGGTGCACTGAAGAAACACCACGAGGGGTTGAGCAGTGAGGCCACATCATGGTCTCACTTCCTTTTGATTTTACAGTATTGAAGTTTTACAGATTATACTGAAAAACCAACACATAAAGAAAAGTTTTTATCTTTTATTTCCATTCCCACTACCCCAGTGGACATCATTAACACCTCCACTGTCATTTGTTATAGGCTGTATGTGAAGAAAAAAATGCTTTAATACAATCTTTTTAATGACATGGTTTATTTATTAAATTACTCTGTGTCTTAGAGCAGGTGAAAGTGTCTTTGTGCCAGAACAGCCTTGTTTGCACCTCAGCTGTTATATCACCCGACAGCTGTCACTCTCCTCCAAGATGATGATCTTGATTCATGTCTGTCTCCTTTGAACTAAACAGGAAAAGGCCTCAGGATTGTAGTTTTTTTTCTAAGTGTGTTTTGTTTTCTTAAACCCACTCCCGCTTCTTAAAATAGGTCAGTGGTCTGTTCTGGTTGGGTCTCCATATTACAAGAGCATTAAAATATTTTAATGAGTTTCGTTCCCTGGAGAGTAACATAATTATTTAGTTTCACTCGCAGGCTTAAAAGATTACAATGTTGTTTTGTTTTCATGATACGAGAAGATGAGGGTGTCTCGGGTTCAATGGCTGTGACAGAAAATGACTTAAAGGACCAAAGATGTAAAGAAATGTGCATTTAGCTAAGTAACAATAAAAGTTTTTTCTTCTAACCCTTACATAGTGTTCAAATTTGATGTTTTCATTGTAGGTTTCAGTAGGTTGGAATATTAATTGTCTATGTCAAATTTTAAATTTCTGATCTATTTAAAATGTATCAATAACCAATCTGACATTAATAAATGGATGATTAATCTTTAATTAATCTTTAATAAGGGCGGCTGTGGCTCAGGTGGTGGAGTGGGTCGTCTGTGAATCGTAAGGTTGTGGGTTCAATCCCCTGCTCCTCCTGTCCACGTGCAAGACACTGAACCCTAAGTTGCTCCCAATGGTGGCGAGCGCCTTGCATGGCAGCTCGGTAGCCATTGGTGTGTGAATGGGTGAATGAGTTGCCTTGTAAAGCACTTTGGGATCTAGCTCAGGTCATGAAAGCGCTATATAAATGTACTCCATTTACCATTTACTTTATGTTTCAGAGAGCAGTGAGTATCCATACAGTCACAGTCATGGTATGTACAGTTTCACAGCTTCAAGAATCCCAAAACTCTTTTTTTTCTTCATTTGACCCACACTGTTGGATCTAAAATCCATTTTAATACATAACAGTCATTTCTGACCCAAAACAGCTTCAGTGTACAAACATTTGAAGCTCCTGTATGAAAGTATGAAATTATAAGTTTCATTTTTGTGTATATTGGGTGACTTCAGGAAATGTCATCAAATTTCAGGCTTTAAGAAAATGACATTTATTTTTTACTGCTGTCTACTCTCAGAGTGTCAAATTTGACCCCAACAGTTTGTTAAAATATTCTATCAATCACCTCCTTTTCCAGTCGTGACCATGATAGAAATGGAAAAAAGTCTCTGAAGCTGTGTCTTTAAGCTGTGTCTGTGCTGCCAACAGAAGTGATGAGGCTGGATCATGAGGGGGTTTCATGCTGGGTGGTTTTCTGACTGATGGGTGTAATAAATCATAACAACAATAACGTCTGCCCAGAATACTGACAGGAAATCACTGAAATGCTAAAGCAGAGGTTCAAAACGCTGCATTACCCCGGATTTGAATATTATTGAGTTGATATTGTTGACGGGAAGGGACAAAGGTTGGCCAGTGATTATTTTTCCGTCTTGAAAATGTTCAGAATCATTATTCAATGTCTTCATAAGCAAAATTATCTCACCTGTCCATTTGCTGTATCTACTGTTTCTGCTCAGGCACAGAGTCGGTGTACCTGGACCTCTGACAGGTTGTCAGTGCGTAATGAATATCGACAGACAAACTTATTTAACACTGACACCCAACACAAAATACTTATACAGTTTATAAATTAACTGTGGGAAGAATCCAGAGCTTTGTCAGAAAGGAAAATACCACATTACCTCTAATTCTTACATTTCATTTTGTGAAAACCTTCAAAATGAGAATTTGTATGGCTGCATTTGTCACAGTAGCCAATAATACAGACAATCAGCAACTTGCTACTTGATGCAATGTAAAGTACTGCAATGTCATTTCTGGTAAATAACATGGTAATAATAATTTCTGGTAGATAATACAAATGTTTGGTTACGCTCTGCAGGATCTATTTGCATCAGTTTGGTTAGATGGCTTGATCGCTCTGTACTTGATTAACTGCAGTCATGTTAGTCAAGGTTAGCTCTTACATAAGCTTTTGCTGACTTAACACTCCAACAACAGTCAAGACTGGCTTTATGTTTTTTTGATTGCAGGTGTTTTTTTTCTTTTGTTGTGTATGAACATCAAAGCTGAAATTGTTGGGAAATAAAATATCTGGCTTTGGTGAATTTGCATGCAAATACAAATGATGGTCTGATGACCAGAGTGATGTAGCTACAGGTATCAAAGCAGACCTGCCAGCATAAAGTAGTCTGTGTCAGTGGAGTACAATACAGGAATCAGGATACACCACTGAACTGGCAGTGGTGTACCATCAGCCATGTTTTGGTTGAATTATATAATAACAGCCTGATTTGCACCCAAAAATTTTTAAATATATGTATATTCACACACATCAAATTTACCCACACTAGTAACACTAGCATTTAGTTGTTGTGATTGCAGCCTGACATCATCACTTTTTATTTTGCTCCATTTAGTCTCCACCAACTCTTTAGTTTTAACCTCTGTCTGTAGAAAGCAGCAGCGGCTAAAAAGCGATGCTAATGCAGAGGTGGAAAAAAAAAAGTGCAATACTCCCGATGGCCACTAGATGCTGGCTCCAAAAGACCCCAACTGACTTAAATTCAAAAACCGAAATACTCAGTCAATACATTTTCTCCACGAGTCATTCTGATGATCATTATAATTAAGTAGATACTAGGCTTCAAAAAGAGGAGGAACTAGCAGCGTGGGTAATTTGAGTGACAGGTCTGGTCTCCAATGTGACTAGACCCAGGTCAGACCCACCTCCTCACTCCTCTCTTTATATCCAGAGATGGTCACTTCTGACTCCAAACAACCAACATGATGATGCTAAACTGATAGCTTCAAAATGCAAGTCCACATCTACAGACTAATGGGTGACATTATCTACAGCCTATGATTTAAACTAAGTCTTGGTCGCTGGTTGCAACATTTAGACACTTCACATAAATTCAGTAACAATGCAATGAGGTTTGTATTTCCTGGGAATCAGAAATACCAGGTTCATGTGGAAAATCTTTTTAAAGTAACACTAGTGATTGATATTTTTCTACAAGGCAACAAACATTTCAGCAGCTTTCTTGCAAATGTCATACTACTGAAATGTATTTGAAGGCATCAAGCTTGTTGCAGGAAATATTGCGACAGAGGACACAGTTAGTATGAAAACATCCTCCATGGTGTGAAAAATTACAACTATCATTACCATCAAATTAAGACATACCGACTTTATCTATACAAAGTTAAAGTTTTGGCACCATCAACACATTTGTTCAGATTTTTTCCACAGTATAGTCTTCAAAACTAAGCCAACACATTATTCAGAGTATTTAAAATTAACACCAGCCACCAGCCAGATCCTAAATTATTCACCGTGGCTGTGACTCATCAAGTCTTGTACTTTTACTTGACACTTAGGCAGTTACTCAGCTGGTTCTCCATCAGTTTATTGTATTACAAAAAGAAGCAGAGATCAGTCTCACTGGCAAAAAATCCTCGATCCTCTTGCCTGTACTTTTCTGCCAAGGATGGAAATGTTTGACACAGTCTTGCATCATGATGTGAGAATTAAATGAAAAGCCTAAAACTGAACTTGAAAGTCAGACATTTCTACAAGAGAAAAACCCAACTCTGCAGTACTGGTGCTTCTTTCTGTTGAGTATGTATTTAGAGATGCTCCCTGTCTCTAGTTTCTATAGGGCTCATAGAAAACTAAAGTCCAGTTTCCTTCTTCAGTGGATATTATTTTCTTCACCGACTGTACTGTCTGAACCATTTCTCTGCTTTGTTGGTTTCTCACTCTTCAGTTTATTGTTATTTTCATGCTTCATTCAGTCTGTTTCTCCTCAGCTGTATTCCCTCAGTCACTCTTCTCATAAAGCAGAGATGCTCTGGAGAAACTTCTTCCGAAAAATGTCTGCACTAAAACACAAATGCAGTCCATTTTTCTTTTGATTAAAACTGTTAATTATTATCCAGCAGCAATTTCTATGGTTTTCTGGGTGTATTTAATTCTTTATTGCATATTTATATTATATATACAGTGTGTATAATCAGATCACATCCCAAACCTCATGAGAGGAGACGGGGAGAATACCGTGGGGGGGAAATGACTCTATTGAGGGATGATTTCCAAGTATTATTTTGTCACTATCATGAATTAAATATTTTGTTTTAGCTGAATTGCGGGTGCTCATTATGCGCTGCACATTCGAGATAAAAATTACTGCTGGCTATATGAAAGTTTAATTTGGTTCATCTAGCTAATTGCTGTGTGATTGATTATATAATTACAGAATATTTGTTCCCTGGCTGTTATTGTCCATGTAGTTTGTGGATGCAGTCTGTGGTGATGCAGTGTGTTTCACAGCAGTGTGTTTGTGGTGTAAAGTACATGACCTGCATGTTACAGGGTTGTACTTTCTCTTCAGCCTCATATTTCCTGGTATTTGTTCTTCTCCTCTGAGATCACACAGAGCGGAGAGATGCTCTAGTTTCTCTCTGTAGCCTTGGATTCAGCAAACAGCGAAAGCTTGACAAATACACGCCCGCTCTTAAAAAGAAGATGGATCTAGATCAGACACATCAATTTTTAACCACGTCTCTCATTAGTAAAACATGAAATATAAGACTCTTGTAGACACGTCACATAAAGTTTCTGCTGATATTCCTTCGGGTCAAATTGCAGCGAGAACAAATTCATCCACTGACGTCCTGATCCTGCTATTTGTGAGCAAGTGTTTTCATGAGAGAGTGATTAAGAAGAAAATGCTATCTGTATCTATTCTCCCTCCACATTATGGGTTTGCCGTCTCCCTGACTGAGGTGATAAACAGCCCAGATGAGGAAGTAAGTGGATTATAAGACGGATGGGACTCTTTGGGCAAATATTGAGGTGCATGAGGGGAACAGGTGAGGAGGGAGGGTGAAAACACTCGCAGCACTATGTAGTATTCTGTGCTAATTGCTCTCACGTTACCTAGCTACTGTAGCTATGGCAACGCATCTTGATTGTTGTTAGAGGAGCTGTAGAACATTTTCAGGCAAACCTGCTGAGTGACCATATCAGCTGCTCATAACTCCAGCTATTGATCGTTCTTAAGCTTTCCTTGAAGGATTACACGCTGCTCAGCTACATGCTTTCATGTATTTATATAGTGCCAAATCACATAATCGCATAGCAGTTCACATAGCATGGCCGAAGCCTCGCAGTAATCAATATTATAAAGATAAACCAACGATTATGTCTCGAGCAAGCCCTTAGCAACAGTGGGAAGAAGGAAAAAAAAAACCTCCACTTCAGACAGAACAGAGTCAGGTTAGATAACTGTCTACCTCAACATGTTGAGGCGACACGGAGGAGAGGGTAAGACAAGGTGAGCATTAACAAACAACTACAGACTGAAATGGATGAAGCAACTGGGTCTCAAAAATCAGGCCAATGAGTGCAAAAGTGCAATATTCCCAAAGCACGAGGATAAGCAGGACGAATAACAGAGCTGGACTTACTTAAAACTTACAGCCCTAAAAATCTTCACTTTTTGTTCATGATGATGTTGCATTGTTAAAAACACGTCCGTGGGTGCAGAGCAAAAGATATAAAAAAGATGGACGAAGCAGTAGAGTCTCAAAGTAAAGTGGCTCCAATTGACTTCAGTTCAAAACATTTTTTCCACAAGTCATTCTGATGTCATTAGCGAAAGTGATCTAGTGAAAAATCATTATTGATAAGTGTTATGGTCTCAAAAAGAGGAAGAATTCAGGGAATGGTTAGTTTGACTGGTTTTGTTCAGACTCACTTCCTCACTCCTCCCTTCATATCCAAATATGGTCACTTCAGGCACCAAACGACCAACATGGCAACGTTCAAATGCTAAACTCCTGGCTTCAAAATTCAAGTCCACAAACCACAACTTTCATCCAGTCGATACACATATAGTCTATGGAAACCACAGACAGTGAGCAGGTTGCTGAGTCGGTGACCACAGATCAGATACATGTAGCTCCAGATACCTACAATTTAGTAAAGGGAGTAAAAAGCACAAACTATAGGGGAAAAAAGTCAACACATTTATCTGAAATCTTTCAAAGTTGACAGTTTTTTGTTTTTTTTTGCAGCATCACTGCAGACGGAAAAATTATTTCACTGCTGCTTCCAGTGTATCACTTTTTCAGATAATGCCCATTACCACCCATTTACTTTTTGATATCAGCAAGCTGCCATACAGCCCAGCTCATCCCCTCGACACAGCCGTATAATAAAGCTAGTGGGCGGTTTTATAACATTTATTAATCTGTGTGGAGAAATGCTCTTTTTACTCTGCCAGAGGTCAGAGGGCAGCTTCAGATCTGATTTACTGTAATGACTTAACTCAAGGACTCTTCTGCCAGGCTTTCTGTGTCTAATTAAAGGCATGTCTTATTAATTGCTCAGCTCTGTGGCCAACTGTAGTGATTTAAATACTTCAGCCCAACAATAGCAACGTGATCACTGAGACTGTGTAAAGTATAAGTAATATTTTTTAAGTTCCTCAAAAGTGTACTGGGAGGAAGTTGGTAAAAGGATTTTTTTTTAAATTAATTTTAATGTACAATTGTAAACTTTATCCTCCTTGCATAGTATGTTTATTTTCTCATTACAATCTTCTAGTTACCAAAATGCAGTGCACAGATAATCCACCAGGGATGTATCCTGGACATAGACATGCACTCTATGATCCTGCAGGAAGCAAAAATGCTACAAATTATATTATACAAATTAAAAATCATATGCAAATTGATATTTCATTTTTTTATTTGTTAGACGGTTGAATAAACACCTCAGTTTCTAAATAAAAAAATAATTTTCTAGCAATTTCATGGTTCAGACTTTATAGTCTTAACTAGAAAGCATTAACACTAACCTTCTTTCTAACCATATGCACTGTAGGGGCATTTTATTTTTTTAATCGGTAGAGGTTATCCATGTATGCATGTATCTAACTTTTTAAATAATTGATAGGCAAGTATTCATTCACTTACACGACATGTAAAAAGTTACAGTTCTGTACACCCCCCACTCTCTCACCTCCTGTGCAACAATGAAACAACAACGTGCAGAAATGCTAAATAAATCTGTGCCAATGTGTCTCAGCACCTTTGTTTGAAGAACATGTGTGTGTGTGTCATGTCAATGCAAACAGACTCATCCAGCGCCTCCACCAAGTAGAAGTGATGATGCCGATGCTTAAGTAGCGTCGCTGTTTCCGCTCTGTCCGGCCATATTGATCCTTCCTCCTCGGGGCGGCCATCTCAAATTAGCAGATAGATCACAGCACCTTGCAAAGCAATTCATTTGGCCTCCGAGGATGTCTTTGTTCTGTTTGTTGGTGCGTGTGAGAATATAGATAAAGGGGCTAATGTGGGTTATTATCAGCTGCTTAGAAGAATTGATTCACATGGTTGCCAGAGCCCCCGGGCGTGTGTGTGCCGTTTGGTACGGGAGAACAACAATCAAAAGGCATGAATACTAGTAGATAGCATAGCAAGTGTCATGGAGACTGTGCAGTGTAATGTAATAACTTAACATTTAAAAAAGGCTCTGCAACACAGACTGTAATGGATGAAGCTAACGTGAAGAAGTGGGTCTGACCCTTGATCCTGAGGACACTGCCCAATGTGTTAGATGCCATTCAATGGAGACCAGACCTGTCAATCAAACTAACCACACCCCCTAAATATTCCTTTATTTTCAGATGGACCACCAGATCACTAATGAGAAGACTTGACTTTATCTAATGACATCAGACTGACTTGTGGCAAAAAATGTATTGACTGAGTATTTCATGGTTCAAAATGACTATATTTGAATTGAAGTCAGTTGGAGTAAGAGGTTATTTGGAGCATTCATCTAGTGGTCATCAGGAGTATTGCATTTTTTTTTGTTTTTTTTGTTTTTACGTTGTTGCTATGTCTATTTCTATACACAGTTGATGCTCACACACACACACACATACACGCACAGGTTTTCAACAATACAACATCACCACAAACAAAAAGTGTAGCTTTTTAGATTATTTAAGTTTTGAATCTGTCCCGCTCTGTTATTTGTCCTGTTTCGCCGTCGTTGTGCTTTGCTGGAGCACGTTGTGTGCAGCAGCCTGATTGGGGACTGTTAGCACGGGAGAGAAATCAGGACTGACACATGTAAAAGGTCATGAGCCGGACTCTAATGCTTCCTGTATCCCCAACAAGCCAACGTTGCTGTTCTCTAAAGGTTGATAAACTCACCCTCCTGGTGCCGTTGGAGTGGAGATAAGAGCAGCAGACTGTGTAAGGACTGGAGAGCGGTCTGCTGGGACTGTGGGGGCCGCTGAGCTTCAGAGCAGAGAAAGTTTGATAGAGGCATCGTGAGCGGAAACCTGAGAGAGATTAGCGCTAATGAGCTGTGACTTGGTCGTGGAGAGAGCAGACTGGTAATGACGCTTTGTTGCTGTGCATCTCGCTGTTCCTCTCACATGCGTACGTTCACATCTATATGCACCGGGGGGATTCAGTACGAGCATCATTACCATGTTTCTGTGTTCACCATCACTCACTCCAGCCTGGGTGTTTTGTTTTTCTCCCGGCTTTATTAAAACTCTATTTGAACTCGTTTAAATCAGACAGCTGCAGCCACAGATACCTGAGGTTGTTTCGGTGAATTTGCACCCCTCCCCCCCAAAAAAATTAAAAATAAAAAAAAAATAGTAGAGGGATTAAAGAGTCTCTTAAGCCTAAGAAGGCTCTAAAAGCCAAGCAAAAGGCAACACTGTGTCAGGCAGTAAGCTTCGTAAGCTTGGCTTTGTCCTCATTCACCTTCAACATCCATCCCTGAATGTTTTCTCCAAATATGATCAATTATTGATGGGGGAAACCAGCATGAAGGAGGCTGTCAGGGTGCATTTCTCTCATTGCTGCATGAGGGAGGAAACTGAATTTGGGGGCGAAATACAAAAGCGTACGTAAACCTACGTGTGCAATCACACTGTGAGCGAGAAAAAACTGAAGGTGTGGGACAGAAATGCAGTCCCTCCACAATTTATCACAAACACAGAGTGAAAATGTAATAAAAGAAACGAGCAGAGCAGAGGGTGTAAACGAAGGAGCTGAGTCAGAGAGCAATAAAAGAAGTAGCAGAGCAGTATGAGAGAGGAAAATGATCACTGTGAGTTTGGACTACTTACTTTCTTGCTCTCCACAGTGTTTTAAGGACCCACTTCATGAGCACATTTAAATTGAAGCTGGCACCTCCGTTGACATTTTGGGCTTTCACTGTAAAAACTGACAACAGGTGACAGGAAAGGTGCTGAGGCAGAGTCGAGGAGAGCTGTGCACGCAGGCTGTCAGCTGGAAAACACAGTGGGGTGATAACGTCCCTGTTCAGTCAGTCTCTCTCTCTCTCTCGGACGCTGCTGTTTTTTGCTCTCTTATTTATTTTCTTTTGTTTATGTTCTCCATCATCTCAGTTTTTCACAGACCCCTGTGCCAGCAGCCCCTGTCTCCATGGAAACTGCAGCCGGAGCGACAGCGGGGAGGAGGGGGAGTCGGCCTACACCTGTGAGTGCACCGAAGGCTACGAGGGGGAGAGGTGCGATCAGATCCTATTGGACCTTCCGGCAGCCGACTGGGACCCCGCCACCCCCTCCGCTCCTGAGCTGGCCA
>OOFC01051275.1:0-24924 GCA_900323345.1 Pseudochromis fuscus
ATTCCGACCAATAAGATTTTAGTACCTGCTCCGACCTGACCAGGTACTTTTTTTGGAACTGCAGGAGAGGAGGTACGAAAAGTTGTACCAGGTACAAAGTTCCCGGTACTTTTTTGCCAGTGTAAATGCACCAAAACTGAGGCGAGGCGGGACCAGTTGCTAATTGCTACTTTAGTAATGCGTTACTAAATAACATCACCATACTGTTACTACTACAACTGCTACTACACTCAGTGTTTTCTGATGGTAATCTGAACTGTACTGCTAACAGCAGATTGATTGACAGGTGTACTGCTCCTGGACCGACTGGAGACTCAGATGCAGAGGAATACTCAGTACACACTGGTTAAGAAGGTTAAAGTCATTGCTTAGTAGATCCAAGGTCATACACAGGAATGGAGTCAGCGAAGGCAACCAAAACCATCCCAGGAGTGAGCATAAAACCAAAGTCCGAAAATCCAAGCAAAGTGAAAAACACAGTAACGATGACACGAGGAACCAAAAGGCTGGAGAGCATGAGGCAACAATGACACTCTGGCAGAAAGTGTGTGAGTACACGTGGTATAAACAGGTGAAGCTAACAAGCAAATAAGATATAGGTGTGAGAGGAAAACAGGAAGTAAAACTAGACAACACAAGAATCACGACTACAAAAATAAAACAGGAAGTGGACATCAACATGAAAACACAAACTAGACGAGGTAATACAACAGGTGGATGGAATGATACTATTAGTTGAAATTACACAAGATCAGAAAAGTTATACGATATCATACGACCAGTGATGCAATAAGGAGATTTAAAAGACATTTGTCATGTCAGGTGGACTTTAATCACTAATGTCTGGATCCTTGTGGTCATGAGTCGTGGACGCCTATAGGCCTAACACCACTGGTACCAGAAGAAACCAGTCAAAACATTTCAAGATAATTGTAACTGGGTGTTGATTGCATAAAAATGCAACATTTCCTACTAATTATGTCTAAAAGAAACATTTATAAGATGAAAAGTACTGGTTGTAGAACAGTACCCTGTGGAACTCCATGACTAACTTTTGTTTGCATTGAAGAACCATAACAACATCATCAAATGGGAACTATGAAGAAGTTTTATAGCATCATTTTGAGGTGAGATGATCATATTTGAACCATACTCAGCAGGTAAACAATGGCAGGCCATAAACCTTTTTTTAAATGTGTGAAATAAAGAAAATATCCTGGTCAAAAATAACTCCACAAGAAGATTCCTCAGAGTAGTACTGTAAGACCAAGATAGTGTCATCCAGAGTAAATATACAACAGGATCATGCATGTCTGAGGTGTTTTAGGTAATTTGCATTAATTTATTTTTTACTTTCTTATGGATTTAAGACATGCTTGAAGCTTGACCGATGGATTTGTTTCATTTGGCTTCATACACACATACAGCTGAGTGGCATCTACACAGAAGCTGAAATTTATGCAATGTTTCCACTCTGTGTAGAGGCTCTTTTCTTATTTTCAGAAACAAAATGACAGCATGTGAACAGGCTTCACAAGATTGTAGTTCAGATGATTCTGCTGTGAAAAACTAAACAGTCTCCTACGGTTAGCATGTGGTTATTGAAGAAGGAAAAACAATAACAACTGGAAACTCAGGGTAAGATTATCACCCACACCAGCCGACTGTCTCTTTATATCTCATCTAAAGTTCTTACAAGAAACCATTTCATCAGTTTCACAGAATAAAAAACAAAGTTATCATGTAGTTTAATGCTTTGATTTTTTTTATATAAGCCAGTGCATCCAGTGAGCTAGCTTCTGTAAGTACATGCCTCCATTAGGACCACTTATGACTATCGTGGAAAAATAGCGTACAGATTCAGTTTATTATCAAAAATTGAACAGTACAGTTTCTATACAGACAAGGTAAATAAAGGGGGATCTGTTTCTCCTAATCTGATTACTCTGACAAGACTCAGACACAGTGTAACATAACCAGCTAGGCCTGTTTTCATACTGACTGCAGCAGGAGCTCAGTGTGTACTCAAGTTTTTCCTCTTAAAACCAAAAGTAGTGGGCAGTGGACTCAACTGTGAGAATTTTTAAAATACAAAATTTTACCACAACCTTACCACAACCCTTTAGGAGTCTAGAAATCATTGCAATATTGTGTTTCTACAAGTAATTATGGTGCAAAATTTGGATTTTTGAAAAGATCCCCGGGCTGACAAGATTACTGATGGTAAAAACGTACCCAAAACCAGCAGTATTTTGGTAAATGAACAGGTTGACAAGGCATTACTGGTGGTAAAATGTAGCAAAAAACAGAATTCTAGCAAATGAACAAACGTATTAATGAGAGGTTATTTAAAGGGCAGAAAGAGAAAACTTACTAAACTCTATATCTGCTTGTATCTGCTGAAGATTATTTTTGAGGTAATAAATGAATCACTCTGTAAAACTACTTCCAGAAACTTTATGTGTAGCCAGGGTTGCCACACTTCACAGTTTTGGCTCGAGACACCCACACAGGAAGCTTTCAGAATCAATACGACAACCATGCGAATGACCCAAGGCTGCTGACTCACTCAGCGAGCGCTAAGCTGTGCTACAAGTGGCCTTAAAAGATCAATCAATAAATAAGATTTCAGTTTAATCAGCTGTATTCTTGCAGTAAAGCCTCGCCCACTGCAAGACGTTGATTTTGAACACACAATGATGACGAGGACAAAATTGTGTCTTTTCTTTTGGCTGTGAACATACACTGTATATGGAAATGGATGAAGCAGCCGAGACTCAAAAAAGGCAATGCGGACGTGCAAAAAAGTGCAATACCAGTGACAGCCACTAGACACTGTCTCTAGAAAAGTCTGGCTCCAGATGACGTCAATTAACATAATCCCCATCAAGTCATTATGATGTCATTAGATGAAGCCAGCTCCTCTTCCCATCTGAAAATCACTTCATCATTAAGGAGATATTAGGCTTCGTGAACATGTAGGGGCGTGGCTAGTTTAATTGACAGGTCTGGTCTCCAGTGAGATCCGACCTGAACTCCAGTTTCAGGTCCATTGGAGAGTCTCCTCAGGTTCAAGGGTCAGACCCACATCCTCACGCGTCCCTTCATATCCAAATATGGTCACTTCCTGCTCCAAATAACCAACACAGCAATGGTCAAACACCAAACAAAAGTCCACAAACCAATGGGTGACAGTCTATGGCTGTGAGGTACTTTAAACTGGTGTTGGTCTGAAGGACTCTGAGGTGTGAATCAGAGCAACAACAAATTTATCCCAAACTGTCAAAAATATGAAGTGATGAAGTTTGATGAATGTGTTATCAGGTTCCTACAGTTCACTTTCCAACTTTCAGACTTTTACCTTTTTTAAAAAATCTTTTATTAGAGAACATATGTTGTATCCAGATGATTGATCCAGCAGAGTTTTCCTGCCAGTCAACTAAAACTGCCAAGACTCTGTTGTCACTACAGTTTTGTACTTTACAAGCTGCTCGATTAGATGGTCTTTGTTTGGATCTGTGAAACTGATTCTCTTTAATCATCCCTGAATGACAACAGGGGGCGATTTCAACAACAAATTTGTGTACCTACCGACACCTGGGGATGCTGGAGATTGTCAATTATTCCTGTCATTTCTCAGCGATGGCCGGGCTGTACAACACGTGCGGTATGAATTAGGGAGATGAGGCTTGGCGGGATCCTGCATATTTGGATTAATCTTTCACCATTTGAAATTTAGTAGGGGTGATAATAAAAGTGATTTGCTTCAACAAACATTACAGAGAATGGCAATTATATTACCGCGGTGCATTTGGGCTCACGGCTCTGAATGTCAGTCAGACGATGCTGTGCGGAGCAGCGGTTCAGCCGGGCCAAGTCTGGTCTATTCATCGCGGGCTTTTAAGCAAAGTAGTCAAACACAAATGGACTCAAAAACAACCCTTCAGAGAAAGATAAAAAAAACAGGAGAGACAAAAGGTGTCTACAATTAGGAGATGTGCATGAAAGGCGCAGCAAGACTCTGGATCAGGTTCTGCACAGACAATGAAGCCTCTTATTGTGTATGTTGTAATAACAATAATAATAATTACAGGCTGCTGAATGTAAACAGAGTGAATACACTTAATGCTTGTGGTGTTAATGTGTTTCCAACAGGTCGAGATCCGTTATCTGGACACGTTCTAATTTAACCCTGCGTGAAATGTTTGTTGTGGGGTTGAAGCGCCACATTTAGACGGAAAGATCAGACGAAGAAAAGCTCTTTGTATCAAGCGGTGCTCCACGTACAAGAGGTCCCTGTCTCTGAAAGCCGCGCTAATGGCCGCTTTTAACGCAACCTAAGTGACCCTTAAAACTGTGGGAGATGTTAAAGTGGAGTAAATGGCTCCATAAAAGCCAGCCGGGATGTTTTGTCATCCTTCTTGAAAAATATCTGTGAGAAACATGTATTTTTCTTTGTCACTTTTGTCAGACAGATATGAGACCAAGACCCCATACTTTATTTTCAAGGCTTTCAAATAACTATCCAAACCTATGACTTGGAGATATCAATTTGAGCCTGGCTGGACTGAATCTCCTTTCCATTTTGCATAAAATTGACAACCATCTGGGGAAGCCTTGGAAAATTGCCTCGCGCTGAATAAGTGATGAAGAGATGAGTCTACTGTCAGTTGTAATAATGTGGCTGCTTTAAATGCATTGGCACCATTGCGGTGCATAATTACAGCAACAGGGGGACGCCACGTCTCTGATCTGTATCATGTAATGCAACTGAGCTTAGACTCTTTTCAGAAGTGATGTACCTCATTTTGGGTGGTCTGTTATCACATTAGTATCTCTTCATCAAACATACGTGCTGTCAATAGCAATCCACAAGACGCAGGAAAGGCATTGCTGTCTGAACAGAGGAGGCAGCTTCAAGAGAAATGTCACAACTAATCCCACCATTGTGCAAATAAGGTGTGAGGATTGGGTTTAAAGCTTTGCTGAGCCTGAGGGCAGGATGCTGAGAAACTCGGACTCTGAAATCTGGCAAAGCAAAGCTGAGCCAGATGAGCTGAGACTGAAATGTCAGACGATGGACGACTGTTCAGAGCAGAATATAAACTCATTTGATTTTGAAACAACTGCTACTGTCAGGCCAAGCATCAGTCTTTTTGCTCTATTAGTGGTAAAGACTTCAGCACGACTGAGCAAGGGGCAGCTGACAGGGCTGGTGGTAATGTGTTGTCTGGTAATGAAGTGTTGTTCTCCAGTAAGTTTACAGTATTGAGTCATTGATTGTAAACTGTAGAATGGATTGAGCTAATGTGGCGTCACCTGTTGGTTTGTCGACTCACATTTTGAAGCCTGGAGTCTGGTATCTGAATGTCACCATGTTGGTTTCTTGGAGGCAGAAATGACCGTATTTGGACATGGAGGGAGGTGGTGAGTGAGGAGGTGGGTCTGACTGTTGAAGCTGAGGTCCAATGTGGATGAGACTCAAGTTCAGGTGTGTACTTGTTAGAGACCAGACCTGTCAATCAAGCTAACCACACCCCTAAATCTCAGAATGACTTGTGGAAAAAATGTATTGACTGAATATTTCAGGATTGAAAATGACCATATTTTAATTGAAGTCCATTGGAGGCAGCATCCAGTGGCTGTCAGTGGTATTACACACTTTTTACACTTAGACATTGGCTTCAGGTTTTTATACCCAGCTGTTTCATCCAGTTCTATGGTCTGAATGTATGTTAGCATATTTTAGCCTGTGCTTCTGTTATTTGATGCTGGTACATACCCAGAATGACTGTTCACTTACACCTGCAAAAGCACAGGTAGCATCAATTAAAGACTAAAGAAGGAAGATAACCCAAGTTAATTGAAAATACAGCCGTTCCCCCCTACAGGGGAGGAAATCCTTCTCATTTATATAAGATAATTTTTATAGGACCTCAGTCCTTACCTCAAGCTTGATATTTTTTACCCCATGAGTTTTGACCAAGCTGATAATTTCTTTATTTCTGATGCTTAATACACACTGCAACCTCACAGTTTTGCTGGTGTGGCTATTTTAGTCTTGCCTTAAACTATTTTTTATTGGAAGGAACTTCTCTGAATGCTAATTGCTAAACATTAGCTCATACTATTATTAGCATGTTAATCTATGACTAGCGTGGTCTCTCTCTGGGCTTAACTATCTTTAATATAGACAAAGTAACAAGTCAAGAATCCTGAAAATATTACAATACAGAGATGAGCCTGATTTGCTGGGTCTGAGAAACAGGATAAATCCTTGTGATTTAGATAACACTTGTGGCACTGCTGGTCAAGCTTAACATTTTGTGCAGGTCTAGTGGTAGTCGATAGCTTAAGCACCATAATTATCATTACAGCCTCACTGCTGGCAGCATGGCTGAGGAGTTTTGGTCTTGTTTAAATCCTGAATTTACCTCATGGTCTAATTAGATGCCCTATAATGGTCACATTAGCAACCTGTTTTTGCCTGTGAACCTGGACAGCAACAAAATCACCTCCTATTAACACTCCCTAACTGTCGATGGTGATGACAAAGAGAAAGTTGATGAGGCGACCCCTTAGAGCTGCCAATGAGTGAATCAATGAATCCGAGATTCCACCAGTCAAATACCACAGATGATGTCATCAGGGTTATTTTACTGATGACTGTAAATGTACAGAAAGCTTTGGTGGGTTGAAGTTTGTTCATCATATCAGAAATGTGCGATGAATCTGTTTGTGGAGCTTGACTATAAACTATGTATTTGGTTTATTGACTAGTGCGGTGAAGCCTAATTTGGTATGGCTGTTTTTTTTTTGTTAGTTTGGTTGTTTTTTGGGGTTTTTTTGAGCCATGAGTGACTATATTTGGACAAGCAAGGGGTGGGTGCAGTTAGCCTCACTTAACTTTAAGTTTAAGCTTTTAATCAGGTGAATAATATGAAAATGCGTTTATCTTCCATACAGTTGATATGACTGAGGAAATTAGCCACAGAGACCAAAACCATTTTTGCATCAGGCTGTAAATGTGTTTCTGCTAAAAAGCTGGATATTTTGACATGGGTGCCCATGAGGATTAACCTGATTTTGGACCGTAAAGTGCAGAATAGACAAAGCTAATGAGATGTCACCTGTTGGCTGGTGGACTCACATTTTGAAGCCACAATTTTGGCAAGTGGCCATGTTGGTTGTTTGGAGCCAGAAGTGACCATATTTGGATATGAAGGGAGGAGTGAGGAGGCGGGTCCGACACTTGAACCTGAGGACACTGTCCAAAGTGGATGAGAGTTGAATTCAGCTAATGAGACCAGAGCTGTCAATCAAACTAACCACGCCCCCAAATCTTCCTGTGTTTGAAGACTAATATGTCAGTAATGATGAAATGATTTTCAGATGGACTCAGAAGATTTGACTTTAACTAATGACATTGTGGAAAAAATGGATTGACTGAAGATTTTTGAATTGAAGTCAATTAGATCCAGAGTTTTTTGGAGTCAGCCTCTAGTGGCCATTTGAAAAACTGCTTTTGAGAAAGTGAGAAACAGTTTTTTGTACTTTCTTCATTTTTCAGTACTGACTGTTGTTGCTTGTGCTTCACTTATTGTAAGGACAGGTCAGGAAATCTCACTGCCGCTGCTGCTTTGATTCTGACTATTAAATCTGTTGTTGTGGTTAATCTGCAGATATGTTTCATCCAGGTGATCACTGGAATAGAAAAACACTTCTGCTCTGTGAAAGTGTAACAATTAGACAAAGCCAAGCAGAACAGAGCAAAAGAGATTTTTTTTTATTACAGCATCAAAATTTATTGCTGACTTTCGATGTAAAAAGCAAAAAAAAAAGAAAAAAAATGACAATAGCGTTTGAACCACAGCTCGTAGTCTTCATCATCGGATGGACTCAGTCTGCAAATTAAGACATTTAGATGCCATTAAAATATTTGCTGTTGGAAATCTTTTTTTCCTCTATTCAGCAAGACAAACCAGGCCTTCTGAAATATGTCCTATCTGTGTAATCAGTCGGTAGTGTTGTATTAAAAGGGACAGCTTAATGCATTTTTAATAGATTTTAATTGATTCACACATGGCAGTGGACTCGGTAGTCCTGAATCAATATGTATTTGTCTTTCAATCACCATTAATATTTCACATTGAATTGTATTAAGCACAGGTAGACGCTGCCTTTTCCCACCTTGTAGACGCTCTTTAAATCTGCAAGCAAAGGGGAGGAGGGAGAACCGAGCTAGGTTCTTGAATAATGGCTCATGGAGTGTTGATAACCTTTCAGCTTATTATCCCAATTAGAGTACACAGCTGGAGGAGAAAATTAATTCAACACCAGGCCATTTTGTTTGTTTATTTACCGATGTGTGCGAATTGAAATGGGGTAAACAGAGCCTGATGATCGAGGCTGCCGCTTGATGCCGCAGCGACGGTCATCGTGGTAACCACCAGACGCGCAATGTAATTTCCACGACGACTTTAAAAAACGCTCGAAGTCTAATGAAGACGACCCATTCGAACACAGGCGGGTCGATTAAGGCGATCGAGAGCACATTTGTTTAAGTGCGACAAAAAAAATTAGGGTTTTATGGCCGGAAATATCCAGTCTGGATGTGACAAGTACGCAAGTAAGTCACAACAGAAGACATTAAACACTAAAGACAAACAGTGGCACGGCGGCGAGGCCGTCAGCACCGACTATAAAGTAAAGAGAAAGGACAGGGAATTCATAATTAAGCAGCAGATGGAAAATTTTCTTTTGAGATCACACAGTTGGCACATTTTAAACTGAAAGATGTATGAGAGGAGAGTCACAAGGAAATGGTGCTTTCCTCTGTTCTCCTCGGGCCATAATGTGGGTTTCCTGTGAACTGGTGTAATTCCCCTCCCAAGGGGACAAGGTTGTTCCACATGAGCTGGTTCCCTAATAACCAACCCAAGCCTCCCAGTGAAAAATCCATTAAGGTCAAGTCATGCATAGTTGATTGAACATCTCGTCTGGTGGTCTGCTAAGGAGAGCCATGAGCCTAAGAATACCACATTAATCAGAGGCAAAATGTTTTTATGGTTATGGAACCGCAGATGTTCTTTGGGGGACTTTTTGGCACATTCGTATCATTAGCGCACACACCAGTCTGATTTCGCTGCATATTTCCAGCGACGGGCTGATGCAGAGGAGCCGGATGTAAACAAAAGGAAGGGACCCTTTTTAAATTGCAGCCCACACAGTCCGGGGGGAGTGTCTCCGGTTCCAGACTCCCGGGGAGGATCCGGCAGCTCTCGCCACTAAATATTACCGCGCTCGCCACAGAAAGAGACGGCGATGACAGTAACCTGCTGTTGTGCGAATGCAAAGAGGTGCTTCAAGAGCACCCTGATCTCTCCTCCACCTCCTTCTATTCACAGGCAGCCTGTGTTCTCCCTGCTCCATTAGTTCAGACACCACATCCATCCCGCCGAGCCTCGCACGGGGGAGGCAGAACCAAGGACGTCACCGTCTGATGCCGTGTGTGTGTTCTTGTGTGTGTGTGTGTGTGTTTTGTATTGTGGCGGTGGAGTGTAGCACCTACGAAATGATGCAGCCAAGCATGAAATCACCTCTCTTCAGCTTTAAAGGGCTTACATGGATTTTTAATGATGAGCCGGTATCTTTTATATGCCAAATATACTCAATGACTCCATTCTTTTTAATGCATATTTAACAGTAAGAAAGAGGACGGCGCTGTAACAAGATTAATGGGATACGCACAGACGCAGGTGTCTCTCTCCCTCTCTCTTTCTCTTCGGGTTAACACTGAAGTGTCATGTTACACCGGGCAGCCATTTGCATTTTTAATTCAGTGATTTTTGGGGGGTTAAGAAAATCGGTCACCAGGCTGGAGAGAGAAGACAAATTATATCGAGATCAAACTTTCAGTCCTAGGCCACATCTAAGCCTATAACACAGTGTTCTTTGTTTGTAACTATGTATCATACTTTGAAGCATCTATCATGGGTCTTTTGCACAGTACAAGGAAGATGTCATTTTAAATACAGTTATGTGTTGAGTAGCGAGCATTAGAGATAGAAAGATATGAATTGGTAATTGGTTTAAATGTGAAAGATGAGTGTGCGTCAATCTATGTGCTTTTGGATCAATTTAAATGTAATAAGAACTGGATTATGACCATTTTCAAGTTATCAGTTGGTTCACTGAAGCACAGCGAGATTCTCACGTAAAGTTGTTTGTGAGGGAAAAACATGTCCGACAACACAGATACAATTTACAGAAGCCATATTTTCATATTTCTGTCCCGAACCATGAAAGTGAGACACCTGGACATGTCAGTGTGAGACAGACTGAACGTCAAGACATTTGTTCTTACACAAAGTATCTTTTGCAGAGACAATAAACGCAATGACATGTTATTCTGAAATGACATTTGTCATAATAATGGTGATTTATGAAGTATGTGCCACCGGTAAAGACCAGTGAATAACAACTATTGAGACTTTTCTACAACTGTCTTATTTATTTTGTAAGGAAATGAAGGAAAATGCACTATATTAAACTATTACTATTGTATCGTATTAAATGTTCCCATCACAAAAACATTGTATTGTTTGTTGAATTGTACCAAAGATGGTATCTAGATTCACATCAGATCATCCTCCAGGGGATAGATGCACACCCCTAGTAAATATGAGCACAAATAAAATGTGTATATAGCTCTGTATATATGTCTCTATGTTGTCAATTCACATTTCTATATTGTTTATTCTTTTAATTTTTTATTATTCCATTTGTACTCTGTCTAACCTGCTGCTGTGACTAAATCATTTCCCTGGTGTGGGATCAGTAAAATTTGACCTTATCTTAAAACAGAGTGTAAACCAGCTGCAGATCTGTGCAAGCAGTTCATAAACGTTAATACTGTTTTTATTGGATTGCTCACCTACAAAGGATTAGTGCATATGAGGGTCACTCACAGAATGCTTATTACAAAATTGTAGTGCATAGCAAGACTAAAGTTCCTTGAAGAATCATAATAGGGTTTGTTTTTCCAGGACTGTGCTGTTGCACATTGATTATTTATACCCCAAACTCAGTGTTTTTTCCTGCTCAGCACATCCCTGTCCTGTAGCTTCAGAGCTGCAGCCTGTTCCAAGAAGCAGATTGTACTGAATAAGATCCCAGCATTGACACATCCACTAACAAATACTTGCTAATGCAGCACAGTTAAATCCAGCTAAGAAGTGGACTAAGTGTGATTGGACTTGAATTTGACTGAGGTTGAATGTTACTGTGGGTAGTGTAGGCGTATGGTTTTTGCATCACTTTTGATTAAAAAAACAAAAAAAACCCACAACACCCCTGTCCAACCTGACTTTGATTTAAGAGAACAAATGTACTTTTCTTATTGCTGCTTCTTCACATTAATGCATTCAACTGCTCAAAAATGTTTGTTGGATGACAGTGGCTCAGTATTAGAGCAGGCATCTACACTTTATCCACCTTGCCTTGCATGAATGTGGTCTCTGTAAAGCGCCTTGAAAAGCACTGAATAAATCCAACCAGTGGCATAAATATGGACGGTGCAACCGGTGCAGCTGCACAGGGGCCAAGACACCGTCAGGGGCCAAGACACCGTCAGGGGCCCATGAAGGAAAAAACAAAAAGCAGCTGTCTAGAAATGACATAGACCCCGTTATTGTGAACAGAATAGCTTGGGGCGGGTTGCTAAGGTAACGCTGAGTGGCTGGTATGGGAGGAGGAAAAGATAATTTGTCCAATTACGTTGATACCTGGGGTGGGGGCACAAAAAAATATTTGCACCGAGGCCTATACCCATGATGTTACTAGTGAATCCAACCATTATTATTATGAATAAATAAGTTCTACATTTGCAGATTTGTATTGTGGTGCACAAAACAGAATATGTAGGTTGGACAAAATGTTTGGAGCAATTTGGTTGGACAATGAAACATAGCTAGCTAGCTAACACTACTAACTAACCTATGTTTTACAATAAAAGATAGCATTAGCACTACATACTAACTAATGACACTGTTCCAACAAACTACTGATTACTGCTACAGCTGCTACTACTCTGTCAGTGTTTCCCAGTGGTAATCTGAACTGTGCCGCTAACAGCAGGTTGATTGACAGGTGGATTAAATAATACTTTCGGTTGAAACTGCTCCGGGCAAGATAATCCAAGTCATGTGACATTTATATATTTTATAATCAAATAGTATTTTTTAAAATCATGATTGATGAAAAACCAAATGCCTACATTAGACACAGTAACATTTCACCACAGTCTGAGGTTCTGATGTGTATTTCTAGTAGTGGCTCAAACCTTGGTCAAGTTTAAGTCCATTATAAGCACTGCCCAAGCTGCCCAAACACCTCCATGCAACCTTTTTTCTAGTTTAAAAAGCTGTTAAATATATCCACTAAAGGAGATTTCAGAGTCAAAAAACATCTAACTACAACAGACATGTCAACAGCAGAGGAGGTTTTAATACCTTAAATAAAGTGGAGGCAGTGTGATAGCAAAGCACACATCAAATAGATGTTTAAAATTTCTCACTAACTTCACCTTAAAAAAAAAAATTCAATGTAAAAATGTCTTTGTTGTGTCTCCCTTGAACCAGAACATAATCACTGACTTGAAATCCTAACTACACTGCTCCTTTAATTTCTGATGTATTTTGTTTGTATCCATTTGGTTGATAGAGAAAATAGATTGCGAACAGAAGACTTCATCTGATTTAATGGTGGACCTTTGTTATGGTCTTGAACCTGTAGCCTCAAGCAGAGATGGAGAATGGACAACGAGGGTTGGGTGAGCTGAGTTTTTTCTAATGCCACACCTTAAGATTTTTTAACCTTTCAAAACTTGTCATCCTCAGCCCCTTTAGACACCATCTTTACATAATATGAACAATCCAGCTGATTAGAATCTGTAGAGATTGCATTGAAAATATTAGCATAAAACATAGGAACTGGTGCTCAAAAGAGGTCAATGCAATGGTGCAAAAAAGTGCAAAACACCCGATGGCAACTGGATGCTGGCTCCAACTGACTTCAATTCAGAACTCGTCTGAAACTCTCATCTTTTTCCACTTATCTGGGCCCTGTTCACCTGAAATTGTATCTGTGTTGCCCGAAACACCTCTCCAGGGAAGCATCGAGGAGGCATCGCCACCAGATGCCACGAACTACTGCAACTGGCTCCTCCTCCCAGATGACCAAGCTCCCCACCCTATTTCTAAGGCTGAGCCCGGCCACCCTGAAGCTCATTTCGGCTGCTGGTATTCGCGTCCTTGTTATTTCGGTCATTACCCAGAGCTCATGACCATAGGTGAGGGTTGGAATGTAGATTGACTGGTAAATTGAGAGCATCGCCTTCCAGCTTAGGTCCCTCTTCACAATGACAGATAGGTTTAACATCCACATCACTGTAGATGCCACCTCGATCCACCTGTCGATTTCCCGCTCCATCATACTTTCACCCACGAACAACATTACAAAATATTTAAACTCCTCGACCTGAGGCAGGACCCCCCCAAACATGGAGCAGGCAATCCACGTTTTTTACAACTAAGAAGCATGGCCTCAGACTTGGAGATGCTGATTCTCATCCCATCTACTTCACACTCATGGAGCTGGACGTGGCTGCTTGATGGAGCCAATAGGACCACATCATCCGCAAAAAGCAGATATGACGGATGCCCCTAACTTAACCCCCTCCACCACCCGGCTGCACCTAGAAATTCTGTCCATAAAAGTAATGAACAGAACCGGTGACACAGGGCAGCCATGGTGGAGTCCAACCCTCACCGGGAACAGGTCCGACTTACTGCTGGCAAAGCAGACCAAACTCACACTCCTTCGGTACAGGGACTGAATGGTCACCAACAAGGGGCCATCCACCCTGTACTCCTTGAGTAACCCCCCCACAGGATGCCCCTGGGTAGGCCTTCTCCAAATCCACAAAACACATGTGGACTGGATTGGCAAACTCCTGTGCAGCACCGTAGCGAGGGTAAAGAGCTGGTCCACAGTTCCACGTTCAGTATGAAAACCACATTGCTTCTCCTCAGACTGAGATTCACTATCGACAGTACCCTCTTCTCCAGTACCCTGGCATAGAGCTTACCAGGGAGGAGTGTGATCCCCCTATAGTTGTAACACACCCTCTGGTCCCCCTAATGGAGAGCACTACCCCAGTTTGCCGCTCCAAAGGCACTCCCCCCAATGTCTACACAGTGTTGCAGAGATGTTTCAGCCAAGACAACACTACAACATTTAAGGTTTGGAGATACCCAGGGCAAATCTCATCAACCCCTGGAGCTCTGCTACCGCAGAGTAGTTTCACTACCTCGGCAACATCTGCCTCAGAGATTGGACCATCCGTCCCCAGGCCTCTCAGCTCTGTTTCCTTCATTGAATATGTGTTGGTGAGATTGAGGAGCTCAAAGTTTTCCTTCCACCATCCAACCATATCCTCAGTTGAAGTCAGCAGTTCCCTGGCCCCACTGCAAACGATGTAGGCGAGTTGCCTTATGGTTTGCCAGAACTGATTGATAGTCTTCTTTCATAGTCTCACCAAACTCCTCCAATGCCTGAATTTTTGCCTCCATGACTGCCACTGCAGCGCATCGCTTGGCCCATCAATACCAGTCAACTGCTTCCAGAGACCCACAGGTCATTCAAAACTCCTCATGCTCAGTCCTCAGTGATCTTGTGGTCCATCTGAAAATCATTTCATCATTAAGCAGAAATTAGGCTAAAAAAGACGAAGACTTGGAGGCATGGTTAGTATGATTGACAGGTCTGATCTCCAATAAGAGCAGCCCTGAAGTCAAGTCTCATACACATTGGACAGTTACATCTGATTTAAGAGTTAAAGGGTCAGACCCACATCCTCACTCCTCCCTTCATATACAAATATGGTCATTTCTGGCTCCAAACAACCAACATGGGGATGTTCAGATACCAAACTCCTGGCTTCACAATACGAACCCACAAACCAACGGGTGGAGTCACGTTAAGTTTGTCCACTCTCTGTATATTCTGTTTTTAAAATAGACATCTGATCTGTAGAAATAGGCCGTACTGGCTTTATTATTAACACTTTTAATGGTGTAACACTAAATAACAGGTATGCATCTAAATTCGCCTCAGAGGCATTTACTGTAATTACCCAAGTAATTACAGTAAATGGCTCCTTCTGACCATTAATAGCTAAAACTGCATATGGTCTCAAAACATTTAACAATTGCTACTTTAATGATGCTATATGTTATTAGCAACCTTTTTCAAAGCATAAATAAATAAATTTACATCACATTGTTATATACTAAAGGACTTTTAAACACATCTTTAATAAACTATTATCAGTTAAGAATTTCACAGTATTGTGTTTCATTGTGTTTATATAGCTGTTATTGATGGTAATTGTTATTGTTCAGTGTTTGTCCTAATCAGTGTGTGTTAACATGATTCAAAGCAGTTGAAGTATTTGATTATTTAAAATATTAGTCTTTAGTTTCATCACTTAAGAAAATGTGTGCGACGAGGTGTTTGTCAAAGTGCTGCACAGAGGTGAGGTTGTACCTGCATAAAATTTCATCAGCAGCTCAGTGGCAGTTCCCATCTGCTCAGAACAATAATGTGAAGAAAAAAAAAACCTCTCACCAAGTCTAAGGCTGCACCGCCAGAGGGGAAAGCCAATCAAATTAATCACTTACTCTTCAACCCCACTGGGAATCACTGTGTGCATTAATAGAGAAAACTGTATTTATAATGGGCCATGACCCACTGATAAGTACCATGGGTGGAGAGTAGGATTAAATTAATGGGAGGCGGTCACATGTTGCTTGCGGGGGGCAAAAAGCCCAAAATATACTTTTATGTGAATAAAATAAAATAAAAAACTCGAGCCATTTTGGAGAATTTTAGGAAATGAAAATCATTATGTGGTGCTGTTGGACTGTCGAGGTGCTGGAGGAGTTTTACTTCAGGTTCTAACTGTGTCAAGAAGAGATGGAGGGCAGTGGCCATCACTGCCCCATTTTTCATCTGTACAGCCAAGCTGGAAATGTGTGTTCCTTTATTCACTCTTTTTAAAAAAACTACCTGGACTGCATATTCTTCCTTCAGTAACAAGTCAATTTGCATGATGTTTCTGCACCGGAGGCACTTTTTTTTTATGTCATTGTTGCCGTGCGTGCCTGTGGTGCTCTGAAGAAGAAGGAAAAGCTTGTTGTCTGGGAAAAATGAGCTTCAGCGTGTTTGACAAACACTTTACTGGGAGCCTTTACACAGCCTGGGGCTTTCTCGCCGGCACTCAAGCATGTTGCCGCTGTCAGTGGGAATACTCACCTCTTCCGAGCCGCCGCCGTTGTTCAGGTTACAAGTCAATAGAGGGAAATTGTATGCAAATGTGACCTTCAGTTAAGTTGGCCATCTCCCTGCAATTTAGGACAGTTTGTTCAATTTTTATCTAAGTAACTCAATAATTGCTCGACTACTGGACTGAGGGGGGAGGCTCACAAAAGGCCACGTGTACATGCATGAGAATTGTAAAAGGAAAGAGTCATTAGGAAATACAAGAAGAAGAAAAAAACACATTCCCTGCTTTGTACTGTTATAGATATGTTAATGTGTGCTACATTAAAGAAGCAGTTATTTCTCATTTCTCTCATTATAAGCTAGTATCATATCACATGTCAGGCCACCTTTCATGTTGTTGGGTTTTTTTTCAAAGTGCGCAAATAATGTAGAAACTGATGTTAATGTGAAAATTCTTCAAAATTAAAAGGCAACTCTTTTATGTTATGCGTATATTCAGCATGTTATATTCATCAGTTGTTTGCAGCACAGGAGGGTTTGAAGCTGCTTCTAGTTTCCAATTATTAGGTATATGACACTTAATTTACAACAGTTATCATTATAAAAAACATTTTCTTCAAAAGTACTCTGTGCAAAAACACATAATAATAATTGAAATATTGCTTTAAAAAAATGCAAAGTAATACATTTATGCCTACACAGTAGCTAAATAACACATACAATTTAAAATGTATATGTATATATGTAATATGTTTTTTTTAAGGAAAACCCTCAGGCTAAATGGTTGAAGGTCCATTTTTCAAAATGAGTCACCAAAGTTAGTGAGTGGATGTAGAGCAGGTCACCTAAAAATGTGGTTGCAGAGATCATAATAATCATATATATATATAAAAAAGAAAAGTAGTACTTGTGAGAAAATGCTATACCTAAAATAAGAATAAAAATAAATATAAAAATATAAAGCTGTAATAAGATTTTGTATGAAAGGGTAAATTGGTAATAGATTAAGGTCATAATGAAAAAACCCAACATGTTATAACATGAGGAAGTTGTACAAGCGTAGGATTAATACTGTATGATTATGTCAAAACAATACTTTTTTTTTTACATCCATAAAAATTGTTTTAATAATTACTAACTGTAATTTTACAAGAATATTGTGATAATACTTGTGGAAACATCAAATTTTGATGAGAAAAAAATCATTATGAGAATAGATGAAATTTAAGATGGCAATTACACACACACACACACGCACACAGGACTAGTGGAGATATGTTGTTTGCTGCGTGTATTGATTTCACAGTATTTTCGTTTAAGCTTTTATTTTGAAACTTGTTTTTTAGCAGTGCCTCACCCTCAGAGGATGACTGCTGCCACATCACTGGATAACCATGTTGGCCATGTTGTTGTGAGGCTGGTCAAGGCCATGTGCTTTATTATATGGGTAAACAAACAGGTCCTATCTTGTCTCATGTACTGTTGCTGTTATGACATTGGAACATTTTTGTGGTATTACTTGAACTCTGAGGTGTGAACTGAGAAGCTCAAGGTAGCGTGGGGTCAGGAGCTGGGTAAACTTCAGCTGTTGCTTTGGTTGATGGTGCTGGCTGTTACAAACTCCACCTGATCGCACAATGGTATCTCTTATTGATATCACAACACTCTCTCCTGCCCATTCTTTGTTGCCTGCACTGTGTCCTTTGTGTAGCACGATCTAGTCCTCTGAGTGCGGTGATTTCCTTTCAGTGTATTGAGAAACTCAACAATGCGAGATGCTGCATGCACATGTTGTCTGTACTTTTTGTGTGGTACAACTCTGCGTTTGTAAGTGCTGCTCGCCACTGTGTTTGTGTGGACTTCCTCCAGGAAAAGTGGGGCTGCCATCATCTCCAACAATCCCTGCTTGTCCTCCTGGGAGCTGGTGTCTTGAAATGCAGGAAATTGAATGTATCATGGGCTTACCTCCCTTGTTTGTTCAGTCTGAATTTCTGCTGCTTCTACTGCAGACATGCTAAAAGCAGATGAAACAGCTTCTTATTGACCGTTACAAAAGGCTGGTGGGTAGGTTCAAGTCTACACACTGAATTACACTAGCAGCAGATCAGATACTACCTTTGTAGCTGTGAGTGGTATCCCTGAAGAGAGCTAAGAAATCCTTTTGCTTTGAAGTGTAACAGGAGTCCCACATGGTTCTGTTCTCGGTCCTCCAGTTTATATGTAAATGACAGTGTCTTTTTGTGTATATTTCTTTCTTTGTTTTTTGTTAGTTTCTACCAAGCTGTAACAACACTTGCAGTCCAACAGCAACACATGTCTAACAGTCAACATTAAGAAAAATCTAATCTAAAAAAAGACTAACTACATCTTTTCTATTAGTACTAGTTTGGAGAGTTTGCACTGGTGCATTTTACCCGTACACTGAATATAAAAAATGAATGTAGCCACAGTAATATCACCCACTGGTTTTTGGACTAGTGTTTGCATTTGGCCATGATCTTAAAGCCAGAAGTGACCATATTTGACAAGAGGGAGGAGTTGGGGAGGAGTGATGTGGTGGATCAGACTGACAGCAACCACCTGTCACTGTAAACAAATGTTACCCATGGTGACCACACCTGTTTTACATGCCAGGCTATAAACATGTTTATTTCTGTTATAAAGTTTGACATTTTAACATGTGTGTCATGTGTGGGTGTTGACTCACTTTTAGAGGCAGCCTCAAGTGGCTGTTTGAGGAACTGCACATTCTTTTATTTCCTTTCTTTTTAGTCTCATGTTAGCATCATTTTCCCATGCTGTTTGTTGTTGCTATCAGAAAGTAGACCACAAATTAAACAAAAGGCACTACTTGACCTTAGAGGCTTTTTGTAGCAGAAAGTCAGATATGTTGGGAGGATAATGATGCATATGGATTTACTTTTGCTTCTACAGAAGTTCTTGAAGATGTTTCATTCATAATCCAAGAGACTTCTTCAGTTCTGACAGATTGGTTGGCCTCCAGGCTACCATGAGAACATACCACGACACATCAGCCAGGAACATTAGCGAGCTAGTAGTATCAATGATCCCATCAATGTCTCAACAGAGTTAAAACCTGCTTCTCCTGACCAGTCTGTCAGAACTGAAGAAGTCTCTCAGATGAAGAATTAAACGTCTTCAAGCAACCTCTACCAAGTACAGTTGCATGATTTAATTGCTACTTGGATACCCATGACCTGGATGACTGAGAATCTTCACAAACACCATAACTAGCTAATTACTAGACAACTTTCACACTACATCACTCGATAACACTAGTACGAAACTGTTCCAACAAACTACTGATTACTAACACAGCTACTACTACTACTCTGTCAGCGTTTAATCTGAACTGACAGCAGATTGATTGACAGTTAGATTGAATGATACTATTGGTTGAAATCCCACACCTCAGCTATAAGAAATCGTTGGATTTTTTTCTAATAGCACAAACGTTGACATAATTACGGTTATGTGAGGCGTTTAGTGTTTACCTGCAATGCGCCGATCCACAGCCGACCTATCTCCGACTCTGAAATACAGCACATAACCCCGCCCTCTGGGAAGTCGTGTCCAGCTATAGGCCGATGCTTCTCAGACGCATTTACAGATGTTTGGAGTAGAATGCCAACGACGACAGTGAGACGCCTGTGTGCTATCTGAGTAGTGAATGCAGAACGATACGGGCTTTCACGTCAGAGTCGCCAAACACTAGAAAAGTCGCCTATAACACCAGAAAAAGTTGCTAGATTTGTCGTTAATCGCTTTTGACAAAAAAAGTCACCATTAGGACTGGAAAGTCGCCAGATTTAGCGAGAAAGTCGCCAAGTTGGCAACAGTGAACATCATTAAGTGAGTGAACAATACATTTCACTCCTATAGATCTTTAACATCAGTGTATCCTGAGATATGATAACACTTGAAGCTCCTGGCACTGCTGAGGAGAAATATGTTCAAATGATGGGATTAAAACAACTTCCATGCAAGAAGCAGCTCGGACAGAATAATCAAGCCTATTATGATGATCTCCAATTGTGCAATTACAACCTTGGACAGGAAGCCGATAAGATCTCTCTGCTGTCATATTCTCAAGAACCTCAATATATTAGGTTTTGATAGTAATATATGAATCCATCAATGCCTAAATAACCCGACTCAGGGTGTCTGGCTCTGTAAAATGAGCATTTATTGGGAATTGCGAGGTGTCCTTTTCTAAGTCCTCCTGTCAGCTTTTCTGTTTGGGGATCAACACGAGGAACTTTTTACCCACAGGGCTCAAAATGGATTATAACTGGGATCATATTAAACAGAAAAATCTATTACATAATCATAAATGATGTGGCGCTAGTCACCAAGGTTCATCAAAGGTCTCTTTGGATTTTATGGCAGAGTTTTGTTTATTTTAAAAGGCCCATCAAGGGACAGACTGCACACATTTGCACAGTAGCTGAGGCTGTATAAAAGCATAATTGTATAATTTTGTGTGATTCTGCAAAAACAAAAACAGAAACAGGACTGTGCACAGACACTTTTCCAGTGTGTGGAAGCTGTTTTTCACCTGTCTCCAAAACTCTCACACTCTTTACCTCCAACTGTATCATCCACAGGGGGCTCCCGCCTGCCAATATTAGTTTCACTCATCTTTTCCAAACTTACAAATAGAAGTTGTATTAATGCCAAAGGGTATTCTCAGGAACCTGAAATGGAGCTCAGAGTGATTTAGGCATCATCTAACTTAATTACAAGAATTAAAACTGACATCTGAGCTGCTGCAGTTCTTTTGTTGTGCAGTGTTGGGTGGGGATGATGTGCTTTATCTGTTTATGCAGATGCAGAAATCAGTCGCTCGTTTATATATATATATATGCACAATTACACAGGGTGTCCGTGAAGTCCCTTTGCAATTTAAAAAATATATTACAAAGGCAATTGATAAGATATCTTAATCAGATTTGTTCTATGTACTCAGTAGTTATCAAAGTTTTTAATCACATTGCCTGTTGATGAAAGAGGTACTGTTAGCCCTTCTTCTGCTATGAGCGCCCATAGGAGGGGAAGTGTCTCTGTCCAGATCGGGTCCTCTACCAGAGGCCTGGGAGCCAGAGGGCTTCTGCACAGGACCTTACCTCTTCCTAGGATTGCACTCTTCTGGACCGAGGTCTGAGATGGTGTCCCTGTTATCTGTTGGAGCATACTTCCAGTTTGGGAGTTACTCTCCCAAGCTGCCCTGTCCTGATCACCACTATCACCACTGACACCTTCACCTCACACATCTTTTCTAACTCCTCTTTGAGACCTTGGTACTTCTCCAACTTCTCATGATCTTTCTTCTTGATGTTGCTGTCACTGGAGATCTACCACTACTGCAGTCTTCTGCTGTTTGTCCACCACCACTATGTCTGGTTGATTGGCCATTACCCTCTTGTCGGTCTGGATCTGAAAGTTCAACAGGATCTTGGCACGGTTGCGTGTTCTGATTACTTTAGCATAAAACATCTATCTTCTGTACCACTTCGTCCATTGAGGTCATGATGGCAGAAGGGTGAGCAGTGAGACATCTCTGTCCCTTGCAGGCGACTTCTTCCAGCTCATCCTGAGGAATCCCCAGCTGGTGCCAGGCCAACTGAGAGATTTAATCCCTCCAGTGGGCCCTGGGTGGACCTTGGTCAGTTGGCCGTGTCTGGTAAACCTCTATTGGGAGGTGGCCAGCAGGCATCATCCTCGTCAGATGCCTGAACCATCTCATCTAAGCTCTTCCTGAATTGGCTAAACTCTTCACCGTGTCACCCAGAGTGAGGCCCGCCGGCTGGCGAAGGAAGCTTAGTTCACCTTCTTGTGTCTGTGATCTTAGTCTTTCGGTCATTACCCAAAGTCCATGGCCATAGGTGTGGGCAGGGATGTAGATCGACTGGTAAATGGCTCAGCTCCACTGTTATCACTACAGAATGGTTCAGTGACCACATTACTGCTGTCGTTGCTCCCAGCCTGTTGTCGACCTCACAATCCCTTCTTCCCCCACCTGTGAAGAAAACCCAGAGATACCTCAGCTCCTCCTCTTGGGGTAGGTTCTCTCCCATCACCTGGTGGAGGCATGCCATCGTTTTCTGTGAGAGAACCATGGACTCAGACCCCGAGGTGCTGATCCACATCCCAACTGTTTCACACTCAGCTGCAAAGCAAACATAAAACAGCATGAATTTATTGTTCAGCACATAATTGATGGGTTTCAGTTCTGTGTTTATATTTTGTCGTACTGACAGGATGATATTGCTTTGAATATGATCCTTCAAAAGCTCACTTTATAGGCTTTGTTTTGGCTGTAAGCTGAGAGCTTCACATCTCTCACAATTATCACCAAGCATAACACCTCAGTGGTGTTAAGTGCCACAGTCTGTCAACACTTAGTTTCCGCAGGTACGATTTTTGTGAAGAGGGAGTTACTCCAATGGTAACTGCCCAACGAGGATGTTTCACATTAATCAATCGAGAAAAAGATGTTCACTTCCATTGTACAGAGGTGTCAACAGAAATGTTGGCGGCTGATACCTCCAAACTGGTCTGAAAACATTTATTTTGTATGTAGAGTTTTATCTCTAAAACTGTAGCTCATAGTTTCTGTGTACGTTAGATTTTTATTGCTAATGTTAGCTAGCTGCACTGCTTGCTAAAACAAGATAACATTAGAGATGATCAAAAAAATGTCATGAGTAGGAAACTTTAGTTTTTCTCTGTTGGGAGAGTCATCTGGTAATGTTACAAGATATTCATAGAAATTGTAAAATTACAATTCTGGCAGAATTTCCTTTTTTTCTTTACACTGACGCAGCGAGAAATAATGCTAATGCTATCAAAATAACAAATAGCATTATACTGGTTAGCTACATTAGCTATCCAGCACAAAACCATCTGAGAACATTCATCTGCAGTTTCAATCTGGTAAAGACAAGACCAATGTTTCTCTCTTTGCTTTCTGACTTCATGTTTT
Organism: Pseudochromis fuscus; assembly: GCA_900323345.1. NCBI lineage: Eukaryota > Metazoa > Chordata > Actinopteri > Pseudochromidae > Pseudochromis > Pseudochromis fuscus. The sequence continues at coordinate 23,354 of OOFC01051275.1, forward strand.
CCTATTTCTTGCTGCACCTTCATCTTCTCTTCTTTGATGATGATGATGATGATTGCTTGTTATTGCACACCAAAAACTGTTGGTTGGGTTGTTTTTACCCAGAATTGGGTAAATATTGGACTAACTACATGCTGGTCTAATTTAGCTGAGCAGGATGGGTTGTTTTTACTCAGTATTTCATTGTTTTTTTCCCCCAGTTTTTTTTTGTTGTGTTCATCCAGTGGTTTTGTTGTCTTACCTAACTGTAAGGTTTTGATGGGATAAATGTCCTGACTTGCCACAAGTGAGCAAAAGTACAGTGCACGTTTTCCTGCACTAAGGGAAACATGTTCCTGCTGCCCACAACCAAGCCAACCTCACTTTATACCCTGCAGTCCAACCAGCTATACACTCATCAAAGGGGGTAGTGCACAATAAAAAAGGCACAACAATGACCTCCCCAAACCCACTTATTAAAAAACCAGCAAATATGAACAAATACAACCCCATTCATCTCATCTTTGTTGTTCTTTACTAACATTTTGTTGTTTTCACCCAGCTTGTAACCACTGGACAAAAACACCCAATATCACTAAATTAAATTAATCCAGCATGTAGTTATTGCAATATTTACCCAGTTGTGGGTAAAAAACAAAAAAACAACCCAGCATTTCAGTGCATGTACTAAATAATGGAAAATGTATCTAAATTTGGCTCACAAAAGTTGTAGCCCGCATCAGTAGTATCAGTAGTATCAGTAGAAGTAGTATTAGTATCAGTAGTATCAGTATCAGTAGTATCAGTGTAAGTATCAGTAGTATCAGTATCAGTAGTATCAGTAGTATCAGTAGTATCAGTGGTATCAGTATCAGTAGTATCAGTAATATCAGTATCAGTAGTATCAGTGGTATCAGTATCAGTAGTATCAGTAGTAGTAGTATCAGTAGTATCAGTAGTAGTAGTAGTATCAGTAGTGTCAGTAGTGTCAGTATCAGTAGTATCAGTAGAAGTAGTATTAGTATCAGTAGTATCAGTAGTATCAGTATCAGTAGTATCAGTAGTAGTAGTAGTATCAGTAGTATCAGTATCAGTAGTATCAGTAGAAGTAGTATTAGTATCAGTAGTATCAGTATCAGTAGTATCAGTGGTATCAGTATCAGTAGTATCAGTAGTAGTAGTATCAGTAGTATCAGTGTCATTAGTATCAGTAGTAGTAGTATCAGTATCAGTAGTATCATTATCAGTAGTATCAGTAGTAGTAGTAGTAGTATCAGTAGTATCAGTATCAGTAGTATCAGTAGTAGTAGTAGTAGTAGTGTCAGTATCAGTATCAGTAGTATCAGTAGTAGTAGTATCAGTAGTTTCAGTAGTATCAGTAGTAGTAGTATCAGTATCAGTAGTATCAGCAGTAGTGGTATCAGTAGTAATAGTATCAGTAGTATCAGTAGTAGTAGTAGTAGTAGTAGTAGTATCAGTAGTATCAGTATCAGTAGTAGTAGTAGCAGTATCAGTGTCATTAGGATCAGTAGTAGTAGTATCAGTATCAGTAGTATTAGTAGTGTCAGTATCAGTAGTATCAGTATCAGTAGTAT
>OOFC01051275.1:30778-51534 GCA_900323345.1 Pseudochromis fuscus
GTGGTTGAAACATCCAACCGCGCAACAACTTTTTGGCACGATTTTCTACAAAGTTTATCTGCTTCTCACAGGCAAATACACGAGAAAAGGGCGTTTGTTTTCACCGAGAAACGCGCGGTGCACTGTGGGTATTATCTGCAGTGCCCGGATGTTCGGAATTGTCAATTGGCTGTAAAGCGCTACACCTCAGCTTTCAGAAATTGTTGGATTTTTTCCAATAGCACAAACGGTGACATAATTACGGTTATGTGAGGCGTTTAGTGTTTACCTGCAATGCGCCGATCCACAGCCGACCTATCTCCGACTCTGAAATAGAGCACATAACCCCGCCCTCTGGGAAGCCGTGTCCAGCTATGGGCCGATGCTTCTCAGACACATTTACAGATGTTAAGAGTAGGATGCCGACGCACGATCTGAGGCTGACGACGGCGAGACGTATGTGTGCTATCTGGGTAGTGACTGCGGAACGATACGTGCTTTCACGTCAGAGTCGCCAAACACTAGAAAAATCGTCCATAACACCAGAAAAAGTCGCTAGATTTGTCGCTAGCCGCTTTTGACAAAAAAATAGTCGCCAAGAGGACTGGAAAGTCACCAGATTTAGCGACAAAGTCACCAAATTGGCAACAGTGCTTCTGCCGTCTTGTCAGACTGGAAAGCTGGTTTGTGCACTGTAGGCAAAGTATTTTATTTATGTAATGTAAAGCAGTGATAAACTCCGAACTGGCTCGGGGCGCCGTGCTACGGTGTCTGACAAAGGGGAAAAAATCAACTGACTGAATGATTTCTATGGACTGAATGAGCGGCAGCATCAATAAGAAGAGTCGTTAATGAAGGAACCATACGGTTCTGATGAATTTCTCATTCAGAACCAGTTCTACTTGTAGAATCAGTCCCAACCCTAATCATGACAGCCCAGTGGTATCAGGACGGTCATACAAAAACTCTCACAACATTTTATTTGTAAATCAACCTCTGCATATGTAGGCTCCATTTACTATTTCCTTACAGATTATTTTGTATTTTGCCATTTTCTGAAAATGCTGAATTATGAAATGTCAAGAAACTGCACACACACACACACACACCTTTGTTTACACCTGTATTTAACATGCCTCTCCAAACTGTCCTATGACCACCTATGTTCAGATGTCACTATGGCAACGTGGGGCACCCCACACAGTTATCACGTACCTCACCAGAAGAGTGCCAGCTTTTGTAAACAGTTAACAAAGGTAATTAAAACAGAAGAAAAGGCTAAATGATTCAAAACTATTATAAGTTATTCAAAAGCACCTAACATTTGCTTGGCATTGGTGGAAAATCCTTCAAGACTTATGACAAAGTTCCAGGTGATGACATCATGAAGCTGTTTCAGAGAATGAGTTGTGTAACCAGTGGGCAGGTTGAAGGATCTAACATCCAATTAAAACAGAAAGAAAGAAATAGACAAAACTCAAAAACCCTGAATTAGAAGGTGTATACAAACTAGTGACTGGTACTGTACATTTTTTAATTCTTATATGTTTGGTTTTATTTTTCAACTGGGTTGCATGTTGTCATTAAAATCCTACCTTTCTTCTGGTTTTCAGATTGTTCAGGGGGTCGTCTTACAGCATCACCATGTTTCTTCAGTGGATTATACTAAGAAATAGGTAAAGTTATATCAATTAAGAATGTTTTATGGAGAAGAAATCACCATTTAATTAAATAACACTCAATAAAGTAATTAAAAGTATAAGTAATAACAAAAAACAGAGTAAAACAAAAAGCACCGCTCATTTTTTCCCTCCAAAAAAACTTTACAGTTGGGGGACTTCTGACCTGGCAAATGTTATCTGCTGTAACGCTAAGGAAGATAAAAAACAAATCTTACGTTCATCTGAATTTCAGCATAAGTCTCCACCTCCATCTTCTCTTCTTCTGCAAAATAATATAAAAAAAAGAAAAAGCAGATAGATTGCACAAGGTCAAAACAAGTTAAAAATACAGATTTAGCTAAACATGTTATGTTCATTTTCCAATTTTCTTTAGTAAATATACCATATCATTCCTCTCAGGCCAAAATGATGGAGTCTGAACCCTTTTTCTTTTGTTTTATTTTGTTAACTGAAGTATATGGCCATGTATACATTTAATTGTATTTTCCCCATGCAGCATATATATGTAAGGCAGTAACCTAAGCACTCCACCAGGGGGTGCTGGTGTGCCATTAAGCTTTAGCTTTTTTGGTCTGTTCTAGGACACCATACCCTTGGGTGTGGTGATGTGCTGGCAACCATGTTTGTTTAGTTTTGCTCCTGCTTTGTAAAGGTCTCTATCACAATTAAAAGAAAGAAACAAATGAAGCGCTGCGTTCGGAGTTTGATCCCTCCCCAGAGTCCCAGGAGAGGGCTCCGGGTCCCCAAAAGGGGCCTTCTGGGTTACATATACCCTGTAATTTTGCTTTTAGACACTTAACAGTTTCCTGCACTTTGTATTAAGTAATTTTCTAATCATCATCAATATGAAAACAAACCTAAATGTGTCATTTACATTACAAGCTACCAAATTTTTCACTAACTATGCACTAGTAACTACTTTTAATCAAAAATATGAATTTGACACAGTGCCTTAGTGCCTATATTAGCTATACCCCATACAAGGCATGTCTGTGTTTAATGTTTCAGAACCTGTAGTACTCCTATACATTCATACATAAATAGGTATTAAAATAAATTGCACGTCAACAAAATTATTAACTTCCTTAATGTCAGTGGGATCAGCGTTAATTGACCAGGATCTGTTTTTGGAAAACCCAATGGTTATATATATATTTTTTAATAATCACAGGGTAAATATATTACTAATTAAATTTCTGCACATGTTAAACTCTTACCTGTCTCAGCACTTTTTCCTTTGGGGGATTTGTGAACCAGGTTTTCGTCACACGTCAGTCTTTGGCAGCGCTGATCATTTTCGGAGACCATGGCATCTACTTTTTCCAGCAGAGCTGTTATCTCTCTTTCATCCGTCATAGTTCTTGTACATGTGTGGTATCTTTTTTCATCAAAACTGTCATTAGTCTTCAGGTCTGCCAGTGCATTGTCACATGTGTCACCTGCCTCATGAGTCACCACTGTCATTACATAAGACAGAAATTCTTTCCCAAAGGCATTTTCTAACCATTGCACTTTGGATTTGTAGTGGCTCTTGTGCAGACCATATGGCAACAGTAAGATGAAGGCATTGACTCCCTCATTTAATGGGATTCTGTCAATGTTCTGAAAACCAAGCATGTTAATGACAGAGATGTGTCGACCAAACAAATCATACAGTTTGGATGAAAACGGTCCCAAACTTCTTTCGTCATCACAGTTAAGTAAGATGTTTCTTGGACCAATCTCAGTGGCATATGTGTCACCGATTAGGACAAGTTTGAGCGCAGGCAACACTGAAAAACAAAATAATATCAATAAGTTATTCTACAAAGTTAATCAAAGCTAAACAGAGTTTGCAAAAATGAACAAATGAATTATAAATCCTAAAATCCATGTTTTTAATTAAAATATTACCTTTGTCATTGCTTGCAGCTGATGCAGACTTGGCTTCAGTCTCACCTCTCGAGTCTTCAGCATTATGAAGGTTATTCATTGGACCCTGCAAAGAAAAAAAAAAATTTAAATACTTTAAAACACTCAGAGCAGAAACCCCTGTCAAGGCATAATCCATAGACTGAACACTGTTGCCATCTTGAGGTGAAATACCAACACTGTTAGACATAATTGTAATTTTTACAGATACCAACTATATATCACCCAGTCCATTATTGTTCACTCTTTTTCTATCAAATAACTGGTTTGCATTGAATCATGAGAATATTTAATGATGTCAAATTCTGAATTCAGTGATTTACTGTATTTTTTTGTATCTGCTGTTTGATACTGTGTTTAGTGTAAAAGCATTGTTGGTGTTCAAACTGGTTTCACTGTCTCTGTGGTATAGTAGTGTTGCTGTGGTGTGACACACAAAGGCACAAATTTGTCTGAATTATAGAATTAATCCCATTGTTGTTACACTAAAGATGATAATTTCACAACCAGTAAACAAGTGATTGGATATTTAGATTTAGTTAGGAGCCAGTGAGATCATATCTGATATACAGTCGTGGAAAAATTATTAGTCCGCCCTTGTCATCAAAAACAATGGTTATGCAATCAAGTGCTAATTCCTGTGTGTACCATGTGACTAAAACAGACAAAAGAAAACATGGAGTGCCTAAAAGTGCTGTCTGTTTTTGGCAGCACAATGCCATAGCTAATGATGTAAGTGACGTTGGTTATTATCAAGAAAACCATGGAAAATGGGGAGATATCAGCTCTTAAATTAAACTCTTCTGAGCTATTTTTTTGTTGTTATCATATTTGTCCAAACAAATGCACCGTTAGTTGAACCAGGCATTAACATGAACAGCAAAACAAGGGGGGGTCTAATATTTTTTTCCATGACTGTATTCCACACCTACTGGCGAAGGAAGCTAACTGCACTTCATCCAGAAAGCACTTGGGAGGACCACCACAGATCTACAGGACAATAAGAGCCTTCATCAAGAGCTCTATGAGGCGGTGGAGAACAACACTAGAGGCTCACTCCAAACCAGTTGCTCAGGTCTCCGTCAAATGTGGAAAGACCAGGACTCTGTCCCCACTGCTGTTCTGCATAGGCCCCTCAGCCAGGTCATCACTAAGCGTGTCTATGGATGCCGACTACAAAATGGAGCACCCATCAGCCACCTCCTCTACATGGATGACATAAAGCTATATGCCAGGAGAGATGTGACTGCAAGGAAATCAGCCACAGTCAAATACCCTGTGAGTGATCAGAAACCCCGACATAATACGCTGGCCAAAGAAGGAAACAGAGGTCACTGATACCAGGACAAGGAAGCACCCCGCAACGCATGACGGTTATCATCCCAAGTCCAGCACCCTGAGACTGTATACTAAGCAGAAGGACGGACACTGTGGGCTACAGAGATAAGAATGTAATTTGTCATCTTTGTGTCAAGCAAACAAAACACTTGTCAGTGTACTGCTCACTATAAATGCAGTGCAAATTACATTTTACAATATAATAATGTTTAATAATTAATCATATCCTCCTTAACCATCTATCCCAACCTGTATGCAAAGGTTCCTAACAGACAATCACTGTGAGGTGAGTTTGGTTTATTATTATTATTCATATACATTCAAGTGTTTCTTGATGTTATATAAATGGTCTCTGTCTTTCTTACACACTGCGTTTGTTTTTCTTTTTTACAGTTGAGGTAGTGGAGCACTAAACACAGTGTTGCTATAAAACAGAAATACAGTTAAGTTAAATTAAACCCTGTAAAATGTCTAGCAGTGAATAAGGGCAAAATAATATAACAGGTTAATTAATATTCATGTGTGGTCTATGATTAGTTGTCACTTGTTTGAACAAATCCTAACTTAAAGATTGTGGAATAAATGCTGCTGTGACATATTAAACTCTAACGTTGGAGAATTAGATCTTGCCTTTGTCTTGGTGCCAGCTGTGGACTCATCCAGTTGGACTACAGGGTGGAGAGAAAGCAGAATACAGATGGGGTCAGCCCAGGAACAAATACTTACTCAGCAAACCGTCCTTAATGTCAACATTTTTAAATTACCTTTGGTACTAGTCACAGATTTGGTTTTAGATTTTCCTCCTCCTCCTCCTCCTCCTCCTCCTCCAGCTGCTGTGGGATCGCTGTTGTCTTCCATCTTATCTGCTCTTCATCTTTATGGTGACAGAACAAAGTGGCACAATACTTCAACATCAAATACACACTGCCATTCAGAACATTTGTTAAAGTATAAACATCTAACAGATAAAATGTTTGTTTCAAACACCCTGAAAACTTTGAATGTGGGAAATACAGCAATTTGGAAAGCTGCCAACTTTCTCTTTCCCCTGGTCTGTTTTTCTCGGCACGGCCAGAGGGTGCATGTGACAAAGTCCACATGTTAATATAAAATGTACGCAGTGTATCGGGAGGCATTTGGCATAAAGTGCTGATGATTTTTTTGTGTTTGTCAGACAATCAGACCTCAAATAATCTAAACACCTTTTACCTCTAAAACTAGAGAGGGTTAAATATATGTACACATACAAAGACTTTTAAGTTTCATCTGGACATTTTTGTCTGATTATTATAAGGATATTGTTCTGACTAAGCTTATTGAATAAACTCACCATTTGTAGCATGTCTCCTCAGCTCTGCTCCTCTCTGCTCTGCTCTGCTCTGCTCACATGCAGCTTCCTGTTTAGGAAAGTCCCTCCCACCTCCTTCCTCACATTTATACCAACAGCCCAGAGCACTGATATAACTGTGCCGGCCCCTCAGACTCCTCCCACATGGTCTGAGCAGATCTGTTGTAATGTGATCGGTCTAAGAGGCCCTGCCCTGACAAGAGTGAAAGTGAAAATAAAAAGGCTATTTCTCTGAGACCATGGGATTTCCTGTAAATCCCCTTTACTGGAAAGCCCCCACATTACTTTAGATTTATGTACAAAGCCATTCTATAAAATATGTTTATTATTAATAGGTGTAAGTGTAAAACAGAGACAGCGTTCAAGGTTTAGGTTGTTTAAACTGACAAAGTTAACCCTGCTCCTGATTATAGATTTGAAAGTAAAAGCAAAACTTGAGACTCAACAGTTCCTCTTTCCCTTTGTGGAGTTGAACTTTCACTAAACTGTGTTTCCATGAAGTAAACAGGTCACGCTGTAGGTCAGAGTGGTGGTTATAATGTGTGCTGCTCTGCAACATTAAACCATTCTCAGCAACTGTCCCAGTATTGTCTAGTGAGGGATAATATGCAAGTGTGCTCAGGCTATGGTAAGGCCTGATATCTTAATTCACTAAATAATTATTCTAGAGCAACCCTTTAATGTCCAAACTCCAACACACAAAACCACAATTTTAAGGAGCAGGGCTGAGACAAGCTATTCTCCCAAAATTATAATTTTTATTGAACCAATTAAAATTAGTAATTAAAAAAATATAGTTATTAAATATGGCGAAATTACAATATATATTAATGGTTCTGTGATGATAAAATAAACAACTTTACCAGATGAGGCTTCTTGGGGAAAACAATAAAAGACCTTTTGATCCTACACAATAAAACAGAGCAAACCCAACACAAAAACGATGTAATAGTGGAAAACAAATACACAAAAATAGCAGGGGCAGTCAGTGTACAAAAAATTAAAAATCAAATGAAATCTATTAAACAGGCTGCCCACGGGGGCCATGCCGCACTTGGAATCTGTATACACCACACACACACACACACACACGCACACGCACACAAAGTAAAAGGGAAGCTATGCCTGTTATTAAAACAAGACAAACAAACACCTACCAGTCCCAGCCTTGTTTGCCAGGGGGCAAAGTGCAGTCACTCAGTAACTGTCTTAATAACTGTCTCAATAATATATAAAATATTTACTGAACATAAAACCTTTCCACACACACAGAATATACAGTTCAAACAGGATCTCTGGAGCACGGCTAGGAAAGACTTACGTTCCTCAGTGGCTGATATCATTTTGGGCCCGAGTCCAAAAGTCCAAGCTGGGCCAGGCACAAGGGAACAGGGGCACAGAAAAACAAGGTTACTGTAGGTTAATGCACACACAGGAAAGCTTATGAGTGAAGTAATGGTGTGAGCAGAGTAGGGTCAGCAGGGCTGTGTGAGAGTGGCTGGTGTCACCACACAACCATGAAGTCAGTTTAGACATTTCACTGGTTTAATTTAAACAGTGGTCTGTATGGATGTTACTGCTCTATTCCTGCAGAGGAGGGCATGTTTTCACTTGCTTTGGTTTGTTTGTTTGTTTGTTAGCGCCAGTATAGACTTTTGAGAAGTGAGGTATTACCCAAGGAACAAGTTACTACATTTTGGGCAGGATCAGAAGGTGGAATCCATGTTTTTAAAGTTTATTAATTAGTCACATATTAGTGTATTTTGTTAAATATCTACATACACATACACATAGATACTTTGGTGGAGATCTGGATTTTACCTTTTGGGGTGGTTTGTGTTCATTTACTTATTAAGGGTGGAGATTAGTTTGTTTTCAGAGGGAACAAACTACAGATAAACAAAAAAACAAACAAATGGATCATCGAATGGATCAATTTAACAAGATCAGCATCTGGCGTATTATCATTTTCATTTTTTGGTACTGTTTTAATAAAGACAGGACGAACCAGACAAACCATCTATCCAACTAGAAACACTGCAGATGTGTTTATATATGAGACTTGAAAAGGGCAGGGGGTGACATTAATACTGTAAAATTAAGAGTAAGACGTTGTTGTTTGAAATCAGTCTTTTATTACATCAGCCCAGTCTTTTTAGAAAATGAGGTCTAATACTGACAGATATTTGGTGAACATTATACAGGTTACACAAAGTAATTTTACAACTGTAAAAAAAAATCCCTATTGACAGTTATTTATGATAAATGTAAGGATGTATTAATATTAACATAAAGTCCATATGCCCAGCTCCTCAAACCCCAGGTTCACTTTGAAAACATAACTATTGTTGTAAAGCATTTTATTGCTGAACATCATGGTTACATAGTGTTAGGTGTTGATATACTGAAAAGAATCAAACGAACTGTAAAATGTCACAACAGCAGAAGAGAAAGAGAAGGAGGTCAAAGGTCAAGAGAAACCATAGACGGTATCTAGAATTGGACAAAGTGTGACATCACCCATTGGTTTGTGAATTCCCACTTTGAAGTCATTTGAACATCACCATGATGGTTATTCAGAGCCAGACGTGACCATATTTGGATATGATGGAATGAGTGAACACGTGGGCCTGACCCTTGGACACTCTCACTGTCCAATGTGTATGAGACTCAACTTCAGTGCTGCTGTCATTGGAGACCAGCCTTGTCAATCCAGCTAACCACACCCCTAAATATTCCCCTTTTTGAAGCCTAATATCTACTTAATGATGATGTTTTTCAGATGGACCACCAGATCACTGATAACATGATGTAACTTTAACTAATGACATCACAATGGCTGGTAGAAACACAGTATTGACTATTTCAAGATTGAAAATGACAATTTTTGAATTTTAGTCAATTGGAGTAAGAGGTTTTTTGGAGCCAACATCCAGTGTCCGTCGGATGTATTGCACTTTTCTGCACTTCTATCTTGTCTTTACTTTTGAGACATGGCTGCCTCCTCCATTTCTACATAGAGTCGATGGGAGAGACCAAACACCCCCCCCCCTTCAGAAACTGAATACAGACCAGACTGGACGGCAGCTGCTCAGTGGTAGAGCAGCTGTCTACCAAACCAAAGGGTCAGTGGTTTGATTCACGCTCCTCCCAGTCAGTGTGGGTGTGCCCTTTACCCACCTTGCCCTGTATGAATGTTGAATGAATGGTTTGGTGGTGGTTGGACGGACTGTAGGTGCAAAGTGGCAGCCCCGTCTCCGTCAGTCTGCCCCAGGGCAGCTGTGGCTAACTTAGCTTAACTTAGCTTAGCTTAGCACCACCAGTACGACTGGGTGTGAATGAATAATGCACGTTGAGTCTGGCCTTCCAGAAAAAAGCGCTATATAAATCCAAACCATTATTATTATTATTATCATTATTATTACCAGCTGATCAGTCACTATGTATCAAAAAAGTGAAAGAAGAGGAAGAGTGTTTCTATGGAGGAACAACAGGAACATCACACATCTGTCCTGACTTGAAATGAACCCAGGTCTTTGAAGGTGTAAGAGTTTTAACATCTAGACTTTGATCTCTTCCTCCTCTTCACTGAAGGCATATGGTGTTTTGTGGCTTTGGGGAGAAAAAGTTGAATAGCTGCTGCTGCTGCTGCTGCTCCTCATCCTCACTCCCTTTGTGAAGGAGCCTCCACCGTAGTGACGAGACAGCACATCGGCTGCCCTCTGGAAACGCTCTGCCTCCATCACAGGCTCCGCCCTCTGAGGAGACCCAGCGGACGCATCAGGTGTCCTCAGAGACCTCCTGTCCTCCTCCGGCTCTGTCCAGTTAGAGCTACAGGAACGCCCCCTGTTGTTCATGTTCCGGCTGAATGACCCAGAAAATACAGAGGGGTTGGGTGAAGTCACAGAGGGAGTCTGCACGGGCGTCTCCGTTAGAGAGCTGTCGTCCTCCTCTTCCTCGTCCTCTCCTTCCTCTTCCTCACCTGGTGCCTGGTTGTGATTGGACAGGCAGGTGGGGTTGTCGATCAAGCTCAACACCTCAGACATAAGAGAAGGGCCGAGGTCCACAGTGAACGAGGTGAGGGAGTCTGAGCGAGTCAGTGTGAAGCCGCCGCTGTCCGGTAGAGACCCTTTCCGGATGTCTCCATCTTGAAATTGTCTGTCGAGGCGAGAGAGACGGGGCAGAGTGACAAATCCAGACTGTAGACCTGCAGAGACAGAGAGAAAGACAACACTTTGAGATCAATGAATTGATGTGAGCTAAGTAAATTTCTACGTGACAATAAGGGAAATCCACTGAGGGAAGGAGTGTTGAAGGCATTGTGGTCAAAAAATGGCAGAACATTTCCATATATTTTGGACTCTGGTAAGAGATCGCTAAAGAAACTGTTTTGTAATACAGACCGATTGATCTTTTGTCACACTATGCTTGTGCAAAACCCCAGGTAGGTTGAACACCTCTGTAAAAAGCTTTGGGTTGCAATTATCAATGATTACTGTATGTAGCAATAGACTATATCTGATCTATATTACAAAAATCTGGTAAGAAAATGGTCTACATACCACATTAAGACCCAAAGTTCTTATGGGATGTTGCCTGGAGGTGTTAACGCTTGGTTTTAAGATGGGTGATCAGATCACAAGTGGACAGGATTAAATACAAGTGTAAACAACCACAAGATACACTGAGATCCAATGACTCAAACCACATGTGCCTGGGAAGGATTTGACCACATACCTTTAGTAGTGTAAACGCTAATGTGTCCCCAACAAGGATGTAACAAAAATAGGTCATCAGTGCAGGACCAAACTCTGCTGCTTTTCTTTTGTTTGTGTGTTGTCATGCTCTTAATGCAATTTGTAAAACAAATTTGTCCTTTCAGTTCATGAATGCTTTTGCCTTCTCTTCTCTTTTATCTACCGTATTTTCTGGACTATCAGCCGCTACTTTTTTCCGACGCTTTGAACTTAAACACCGGTGTGGCTCAGTATCAGCGGCACGAAGCTTGTTGGCTTTTAACAAGCTAGCAAGCTACGTGCCGCCGATACATTTAGCCTCATCACATCAGACCCGGTCAGAGTGGACCACATGAAACTGTTCGAATAAATTCAATAGTGGCTTATAGACAGGTGCGCTCAATAGTCCGGAAAATACGGTAAATGTGCTAACTTTTCAAACTCTGGTGCTCTGACGCAAAAACTGCGTGAGCGCTAATGTTACCGTAGTGACATCCGAACACACGTGGTCGACAGGACAGTTCAGAGATGTTAAATACAGGATGTAAACAAAGCTGTGCCATGGCTGTCTATGTACAAACCCATGTTTTAACCATTCTTTAACATTCATGTATATTACACATAAATCAAGTCTCAGCAAGGGAACTCTTACTAGACATGAATTAAGATTATGTTATTTTAATGAGCTTGAGAAACAGTAAACCCTTTTCTTCCAAACACCTCTTCAACTAAGCTAAGGATAGAGTGCAACTTCATTGAGTTTCTTATGTAGCGTTATGTAGTGTTTGTAGCTGCAGTGTGGACTCATAGCTGAACCCTGGATCATTTTATTACTGTAAACACGGCTCAGCACCTTTGTGTTTAAAAGAAGAAACCGACTTATAAAAAGTAATCCAGTCTGTAAATCTGACTATATAAAATGTGGATATTTGTCCTGTAGTTCAGCTCCTTCACCAGAGGGTGGTGATACATAGCAAACTTCGGTGCTTTCCCGTGACTCACACATGAGCCATATTTGGTCCTACAGTAACTTACAATGCTGCAGTCTGTGAGTCTGAGGGTCATGGTCACATAATGTTACAACTGTGAGGCGGTGAATGGGGGAAATGCAGGAGCCCTGTGATACTAGTCAAAAATGGAGATGAACAAGAGGGATAAATGTTTGTTTTTAAATGTTTGTCCAGTAAAAAGTGAATGAGATTCTGTTGATAAAGTTATAGATTATAGGTGTAAATGTAAAGAAAAAGGCCTTTATGCCTCATTGTGAGATGTAATGATTAAGGTTCTCAGTTCTGGACAGCAGATCAGGGAAAACATGTTCAAATAGAAGATCTAATAGATGCTAATTAAATAATGACCTAGATGGCAAACTCAGTGACAAAAAGCTCCCATCATCCCTCAGGTCTACATCACTCACTTTGGGTAAATTCCTTATGAATTAGGTCATAAATGTGGAGGAGGGGGATTTCCAGTCCAGGCTCTGCAGACTGCTGCCTGATGGGCTCTGATTGGTTCGCAGATATAATGAATGGTGTGTTTATGCTGTTCATTCAGGCAGTAAACACATACACACAAAGATGACAGGAAATGCCCAGTAAGTATCTTTCTTTCTACCAAACCAGCTGTGTGTGTGTGTGTGTGTGTGTGTGTGTGTGTGTTTGTGTTTATAGACCTAATTGTGTACAGGTGTTGCCTAGGCGATTGCAGATGACTCAGAAGAAGCCCGTCTGTTTGCTGGTCGTCCTGGAGGAATGTGGGAATGATGTTGAAAGAAGGGCAACCTCACCCTCTGTGTGTTTGTGCGCTCCATGACATTTATAGTCCTGTCTGCTGGAGAGTGAATAGTAAGAGCGACTACAATGGCATAATGTTTGGCTCCGGATCATGTTGACTAATATAGCAAAGCTCCACCTGCGGCCCATAAATAGTTCACTGATTCTTCTTTTTGGGTCACACATTGAACTTGTCATGTTTAATTCAAGATAAGAACCTTGTAGACTTTGTTTTTGAATATAATTTGTTTTCACATTACACGTTGATTTAATGTTAATGTGATATTTGCACAAAGTCAGATCCAACCCTACATAATCATCTGTGTTGACATGTTCCTGTCAGTGCTAATCATTTTTTTAATCTTAGATATTAGATTGTTTTGTTATCATTATATTAGAACAATTTGTTGGTTTTTTTAAATGACTTTTGTCTCAAATTAAAGTTAGTGTCTGGGGCAAAACATTTTTAAATTAATTACACAAATCTGTTACTTAAGGCTGAATTATAGTGTAATGTCCTTTCTGTTTGAAATGATAGTGAGAAAAAATACAAAGGTCAAGCTGAAAGCTGAAATAAATCATTTCTGGGTGTCAGTGGAAACACTTCCTGCTGTTTGTTTCATGGATTTACTCAATGAGCACTGTATCACAGAGAATAATCTGAAAAGATGATGTACATGTTGACAAACACACAGTCTGTGTTTGAAGTTGATTCGATGTGAAGTAATCGGAGCCTCTGTAGCGGTTTTAAGATCATGTTCTGTTGTCTACTTAACAAACCATTATATCTGAGTATGATCACTGCTGCTATATTTTCTCTGTTCACTTTTAATGAAGATAATCTTGCTGCTAAGATGCTTTAAATAAACCCTGTCCCATGCTGGAAGTGATTATCTGTATTATCTCACCATATGTGCAGAAGGTATCATCTGTTGAGCTGATGGAGCCAGGGAACAGCACCCTCTCTAAGCACCCATTAGGAGAGTCTATGTTCAGCTGGGGCAAGGAGATGGCGTTCTTGATGATGGGTGAGACATCTGGCGGTGGCGAGGACAGGTCTCGGGAGCCCCCTCGCGGCCGTGGGCCTGAGTTCTTCCGTACATGCTTGAAGGTGCGTGTGAAGAACCCGGTTGTCTTGGAGCTGCTGGCTGAGTCTGGACTTCCGGGCTCTCTGACGCCCCCGTAGTTGCTAAGGAAGGACGTGTCACCAAACACGTCCCCGCCCCGGCCAACATGCATGGTGTGTCGGAAGTCGCCCAGCGGCGGGCTGATCATGTCCACAGAGAGGTCGCTCTTGAAACGACGCTTCCCCTGAGAGCCAGACACAAGGCCTTTAATCCCTGGCAGTTTTCCCAGACTCATGGTTGTGGAAAAGTTGTGTAATTTCCCTTTAAATCGAATGAGAACGTCTGGACTCTGATTACATGTCAGTCAAGTCTGAATTCCAGTTTGGGGTCCACTGTGAAACCAAAGAGAACAAAAAAATTAAATGCCTGGAGAGTGAGGACAGAAAACACAAATATGTGGTAGTTCAGTCAGCAGAGAATGTGTGTATAATCCATTCTCCATACAGTCACAGGCAGCTATTCATCCTCTGCATGCCCACAGCTTCCCCTTTACATCTACACTGTATGATGCCAGTTACATGACCGTCTGCATCCCCTCCTGCTTCTCTCTCCACTCCCATTCATAGCTTGCACTGTTGAAAATGACCAAACTCACTTCTCCTGTACAACAGCAGCTTTTAGTCAAGACAAAATAACAAAGGAGATAAATTACAAGGACACACTCGGTTTCCTCTGCTTACCACAGCCTATGTGGTTGGAGAGTGAGTTCTGGGTTGACTGGGCATTTGTTCAGATCTGGTTTAGCCAATTACTGTTTAGAAATACGAAATCCAGCCACGACTGTAAATACACTGCGGCGTGATTTCAGCCAAACGACGCAGCTGATGTGGTGAAAAAAGCAGTGAAATAGACTGGTACTTACACCGAGTTCACTTAATGTTTTTAGACTCACACAACTGTCTTGTTGTCTCAGCTTATGTTTCACTTGAAGTGGACGAGTTCACCTGGAAACAATGTTTTTATTTACCTATGAGCCATAATGTGACAATGCAGAATATTAAGGACAATGTGACATCATTTGCATCTATCACACTTGTACACGTTCATAAATGACTCTATTACAGATATATAACTGGACTGAGTTTGGACTTTTCAGGCTCATTAAACTGTGCTTTCCCTCCTCACTATTGTTTAGTGTTATTGTAGTTAGTCTACAAGGATTAGCACCTGAGTGTACGCCTGAGATATTACTCAGTTCTCTGTTGTTTTTAAGCAGCCCACTACCTCTGCTGACGTCTCTGTGCAGCAGTGACAAATGTAAACATGCTGAATCAGTAAGTGGAAATTTTTCATCCTGCTGTTTACTGATCAACTGTCATATATTTCACCCAAAGTCTTCAGTCATTTTCTATAATCTTATGCTTTTACAGAAAATCTCTCCATGTCCACAGGTGCTTACTGGCAGTGAGGCCTTTCTGTGTGAGCAGCCAGCAGATCTGAGTGTGTTTTCTGATGGTCTTCTTCAGTGTGGGTCCGCCGCCATGCACCGTCTCCCACTAAAAAGGTTTATCCATGTGTGGCACCACACTGTCCACAGGACATCCTGTCCCCAGGCCTTGCTTCTTTGTCCTCTGTCCCTTTGCACACAAGATGCTGGACCGTTGAGAAGTAGTGAAAACAATTACAGCAATAAAAAAAAGGGTGATGCGCACTTAAAAAGAGTAAAAAACTAAAGCGATGTAATCCAGCAACTGTTTTGTTTGCACCGCCGTGGAGGAACAGCAAAGCTCCTCCAGGATTGTCCACGCACTGGATTAGCTGCTAATCTCCTCTGTCTTCCCTCCCTCTCTGACTCCCTCACCCGGTCTCTGCCTTCTTCAATCCACTTAGTTCTTCAGTGTTTTCCAGGTGGGGGGGTCTCTGCCTTCATTCAGTTCACATGAGGCCAGCTGAAAACCAGACAGAGAAGAGGAGAGATGTTGGTTACACATTAGACCAAAGACTAAACCAGGAGGAGATGAGTCAGGCAGCTAAAACTCTGTGGAGAGACTGAACTGGGACTGTTGTCTGAGGAGCCTCAGACTGAACCTGACAATTAAAACCTGTCTTTACTGGGACCTTAAAAGAGTCTTCTGTGTGCTCTGACTGTCCTGTCATCTTTTCCAGTCATATAGTTTATCTTAGTACGAAAACACTTAATCAATACTTCATGTATAAAATCGCCAGCTATATAGATAATGGATTATTCATTCAAATTAGTACAAATGTCAAACATTTTGAGGTGATGTGGCGCGACCACGGGCGTGACATGACCACAACATGACGTGATGTAATCTAACATGAAGTGACAGGGCAGGAGGTGGCCTGATGTGACCTCATATGATGTCTGCATATGCACCACCACGTTGATACGTCTAACAGATCTATACCCGTTAACACCGTGACTCCAGAACTGGAGATACGCATCATTTTCCTACGACACACAAAGACCCTGTGTTTCTGTTTTTCCTGGACACACTCTCTACACCTTCTTCTTCCCTGATGCAGAAATGAATCCAAGGCACGGGAAGCACTGGTAAGCTCCACACACGTGACCTCGACAGGACTCGGCCAGTGCTGGATTAACGTCACAGGTTGCTGAAGTTACTAGTCGAAGCTGCTTCTAGGTTAATCTGAAACTGTGTGATATAACAATTTGAGTAACGTAGTGGTGCCCCTCTTACTGGCCAGGGGGCAAGTATAACCTTCAAGATGTTAAACTAATCCTGGTTTTGCAATGATTTCAGGACAAATGTTTAGAGTTGCTATGATTCAACACCCTAAAGAAGGGATGGGAAACAGGAAGAGATGGTTGATGTTATATAGATGAGTCTGACAGCAAGGGCACAGTGGCTCTTCACACACAGAGGAGGGTGAGTGGGTGGATTTTAGCTGTTGCCTGACCACTTCTGATCTGTCAGCTCGATAACAATTAGCTTAAGGGAGCGATTAAGACCCGTGGGGCACGAGAAGGTGAGAGACAGATAAACATTAGCCACATAGACGAGCATTCATTGAGAGCACTAAGTGTGGATTTAAATCAGCTTAATGTTAGTTTAGTTTAATAAAATATCGCGACAGTGCTGCATCAGTCATGTGATGTGTAATTCACAGCTTTCACGTGGCAGTTTACATGTTTTCTTTTTCTCTTCTGGATCAGCCTTTTATATGATTTTCTTCTTCCCTCCAGTCTCTGAGAGCAGTCATTCATTTCAACTGTGCGTGGAAATTAAAGTGTAAAACCAGCACGTAAAATGACTTTAGGAACTTTATTGGCCTCGTTAGAAAAACGCAGCAAGATATTTACTTCTGTCAAGCATGGTATTTATCTCTAAACTGTACCTGCACACACATGTAAACAAGCCTGTTTCACATGAGCTTGCACGACTGATTGCAGACACACGTGAGACAAAACCAGAGGTTGGAAAGTGTAATGGGAACAGCATGCAGTGGGGAGAAGGGACCGGATGTCATCTATTATTGCCATCAAATAAAGGATCTGACGACGCTGATGAGAAACACATTTTTACCTCCCATCATTGTGTGTTTTTCCACCAGATTTCTATTTCGGGTTCCCCCTTCAATCAATCTCGATGTCTTTTATCTGTGTTTTTCCCCCTCTGTCAAACATGCTTCCTCTATCTGTCACTCTCGCTGCTGCAAGTAGATTTACTACGTTAGCCAAACATCTGGTGCCACAGAGCCACAAACTGCAAAACTGGGTTCTGATGACATTTGAGAGGCACAACAGCTCAGAAAAAGATACATCCGTGCATTTGTACATCGACTTCCACACACACACACACACATACTGAGACGCAGGGCTGAGGCCGGACCGGAAGGCCGTGGTCCTCCTAGAGCACGACACCAACAAACTGTGGTTGAGGTCGGAACACCCTGACCATTACACACAGCTCAAAAATACAACATGCACTCTGTGTTCAGCGATCTACTGCTGCAACGTGGCAATGCACTTCATGGTCTGCCGGGTCCTTAAGTGTTTATATGTGTGTCTCTGCATTGCAAACACTCAGACTGCAGTGATAGCTAGCTGTGGATGCTATCTAAGACAGCTGGTTGATGATGATGTCCGACTGTATCAAACACAGATGTGTGATGTGACATATGTGTCATATCCGAGCACTGTGACTTGTAGATAAACTTCACCCCGTCTCACACTTGCCTCCTGCTGACTCATCAAAAACACTCACAGAAAGAAACACTTAAAATAAGAAGAATCCTTCAACCTTTTCAACCAGTTCAGTCGCTTTCTTTGAAGAAACCAATGCAAAACAACAGAGGGGTGAGCAAACAGATCAGGTTTTCCATCATTCACTACTTTCATGAATTCTTCTTTTATGTACAGGACTTCTGTCCACAGGGGAAATGAGGCTGAGCAACAGTGAAGTGCAAACACGTCCCATTCTTTTCAACAGCACTGCAAAACAAAGAGCACAAAGAAAAGTTGCCTCTCCAAACTTCCACCTAGCAAACGTGAACAGGGAGGTGCAGTCAATGAAATACAAAACTTGCTGTTTGAAAGAATGCTGCTGAGTCTTGTTTAAAAAGTCTGTGTAGTTCTATAGCCTCCATGCTGTACAAGATATCACACAAAAAAGTTAAAATAAGTCTTATTCTCCTTAGAGATTCAGATTATTTTTGATTTTGCATGATTTTTCTTTTTGCCCACCTGGTTTATCACACGTGCATGATTTTCACATCCTGAATATCCTCTTTTCACCCTGCCTTCATTGTAACTCATTACAATCACGCAATAATATAAAATAACAATCAACAGTATTCAGCACATATGAATTAGTTTCGTGTGAGAGGACAGGGATCACTCCAGAATGGACCAAGTTTCCAGTTGTTTATATGGTTGAAAGCCACTCTCTGGTCCATGACGCCACCTCCCTGACGCACTGCCAGCCCACTGATCTGAGATCTGGCACAAATCTAAGACAGTTGTTCTGTGGTATAGGCTGGAGGAGAACCGTGTCTAACTGATTTTTTCCACCAAACATCATCTCACCAGCTCATTTAGGATAAAGCTGCAGTCAGTTTACAGTAAGATCCAACATGAAGTCATATCATGCATGTTACTGTCAGTTATTTTGATTTAAACCACCAATCACTACTGAATTGATGGGAAGTGATGCTGTTAAAGAGGATGTACACAAAAAATAACTTCAGTGTGAGTGACTGGCCTTTGCAAACAATGGTACAACGGTGGAGTATATTAATTGAATTTCCAGTTGTCCTTGTATAGCATTTGTTTCCCACATGTCAGATTGTTTAGATCCTTCCTCTTCGTATTTTCTATTGAATACTGATGCAGCTTTTTTACTGATGCACCTGCAACGTGAGCACAGACTGGTCTCTGCAGAGCACTGTTGTTTAAATCTTGCATGCCAGACAACTTCTGGACAATGTTGTTGTGTGTAGATGAATACAAAGACACACGGTGCGTCATGGGAGCGCGCAAAAGTTGATTATAGGGATTTCATGCTTCGCTGTTCTGTACTTTAACGCACAGAGATGCTCATAAAAGTTTCTCTAGAAGTCTGCATTTAAATCAGACTCTGTAACAACGTCCTCTGAATCTTAATATTTACATGCACAATTTGGAAGTTTCCAGTATCTGCAAAGTGAGTTACAAACTCCGCTTTTCTGAATAATCTTACCTTAAATGAAGCTCGGAGCGCGGTTCCGTCGCAGAGACATAGCTTCACCACCTCCTTCCTTTGTCATGCTCCTCGGTTTGTGGTCTGCACCGTGTGTTGGACATGAACTTTGCATGTGTGCAGCGCAGCAGTGAAGCAGCTCTGCACCGCTGCTGGCAGGAGAACTGGTATGAGATGGAGTGGAAGAGGAGGAAGAGGAGGAGGAGGAGGAGGTGGGTGGACCCCAGAGGCGTGAATGACAAAATAGTAGTAATGGATGTTGAGTGCATGATGAATGTGCAAAGAAGTGTTAAAGCAACACTGGGAGTCCAATAACAGAAGACCAAATATAACGTTTCCAAGACTCTCAGCAAGAGGACAGCAGATCCTGAACTTCTGATTTTAATACATGTAAAATACACTTATTGTAAAACAACAGCAGAATAAGTAAAGAAGTACAACAATAAGCTGGACTGAGGTCATCAAAGGACACAATGTGATGAAGAATCACACTGAACACATTCTCATGTGAGGCTGAAGGCTCCAATAATAAACCACAGTGACTCTTCCCACACTGCTCTGTCAGTGTGTGCTTCCAGGCTAAATATGGGTTCATGTGCATGTTTATGGATTTTGCTCTTTTTTTGTGCCTATTTCCTGCTTGTTTGTGTGCGTTAGGAGCCTCTCTGTGTCTGAAACCATCCGATCTTAATCTTGGATCCTCTCTGTGGGAGGACAGGCAGCGGATACTCGCATATTAAAATAAAAAAACATGAGCAGAGACATGCAGTCACCACACACGCACAGACACATCAGTCCTGACCTTTACCCAACTCTGTAAACATGATCTCCTGAGACCTCCAAGGGTGTCATCTAACCTTTCTTCTCTCTGTGCCCTCTTCACCGCACTCTTGACAGAAATACACTCATCACTGTGCTTTTATGTGGCCGCGCAACAATGGTGTGTGAGTGTTTGTGTGCAGGTGTATACACAGCAGGGTGAGACACTAGCTTGTTAAAGGCTTTTTTTTTTAATCACTTGAGTGTTGGGGGTCAGGTTGTATTGTAAATAATCAAATTCAAATATTTAATTAAACAAGGCTTTCCTGCTTATTTTGTGTGTTTGGTTTTTGCTGATTGAAAAAATTAAATGCAAGCTCACAGGCAAGTGTGTGTGTGTGTGTGTGTGTGTGTGTGTGTCTTTAGTATCCTCATCCTAAC
>OOFC01051275.1:51554-63929 GCA_900323345.1 Pseudochromis fuscus
CACTCATCACTGTGCTTTTATGTGGCTGCGCAACAATGGTGTGTGAGTGTTTGTGTGCAGGTGTATACACAGCAGGGTGAGACACTAGCTTGTCAAAGGCTTTTTTTTTAATCACTTAAGTGTTGGGGGTCAGGTTGTAATGTAAATAAACTATATAATAAACTATAATAAATTCAATTATTCAATTAAACAAGGCTTTCCTGTTCATTTTGTGTATTTGGTTTTTGCTGATTAAAAAATTCAATGCAAGCTCACAGGCAAGTGTGTATGTGTGTGTGTGTGCATGTGTGAAATAACTGCATCATGGACAGAAAACAATTCTTCAGTCCACTTTCATCAAGACACAGAGAAACACACACACAAAAAATAAAGGTATTTTATATCCATATGATGCCATCTGGCTTCAAAGTGAGTTGCATGAATTAAAGTATTTCTGTAGTTACCCGATACCTAATGGAGGAAGGGATTTCTCTGCACCAGCTGTTGCATCCTGAGAAAAAAAATAATATATTAAAAAAAAAAACCCTCAAGAGTCCTCCAGATTAACATAAGCTCAAGATGTTAATCTGATGAATTGAGATCAAGTCAGCTCTTTACCGGGCAAGTTAAAATAATTAGTATCTTCAGTGGACTACAAAAATGGCCTCTCCACCTCTCTGGGATGCAGTATAACAGAATATATTTTTTTATATATGTACCGTATTTTCCGGACCATAAGCCGCTACTTTTTTCCGACGCTTTGAACCCTGCGGCTTAAACACTGATGTTTCTCATGTATCGGTGGCACGAAGCTCATTAGCTTTTTACAAGCTAGCAAGCTCCGTGCCGCTGATACATTTAGCCTCGCTACATCAGACCCGGTCAGAGTGAACCACATGAAACTGTTAATAAATTCAATAGCGGCGTATAGACAGGTGCACTCAATAGTCTGGAAAATACGGTAAACAGTTTTGGAAAAATTGGCAGTAAAACGTATACAATAACTTTATAGTCCTTGGTTTTCAACATAAGAATAATAATAACAGAATACATACATAATAAATAATAATTTAAAAAATATTTTGATAATACTCATATATATATATATGCAAATTTCCCCACTGTGGGATCAATAAAGGATTTATCTATCTATCTATCTATCTATCTATCTATCTATCTATCTATCTATCTATCTATATATGCAAGGAGTTAATAAGTGGAAACACAGAAGCAACTGCACTGACCAAGGGAGGAGATAAAAGAGAAAAGAGAGCGAGGTGAACACAGGAGAGGAGGCTGTCAACCCTGAGTCAAAAAACAAGAGGAGATGATTGAAGAGAAGCAGATGTGGAGGGAGGCGGGGAGGGAGTTTGACAACTGACATGAGAAAGGGTCGTATCATCGCTGCTGTGTGAATCTGGGAGGGCGAGCAGCTCCTGTTGACAAGTATCAGATGTTCTCTGATGAGCAGCGAGGGCAAGGAAAATGAAAACCACAGGACGGGGCAATAACACCGTCAGACACCATAAATTAACATGTTTAAAATGCTGTTGTTTTTGTCGGGAATTGTGTGGAGTCATATTTTGGTCCTTGCAAATCAACGTAAAATGGCACAAGCAGACTGAAGCTCATGGGCAAAAGAGGAGGGAGGAGAAGGGGGAGTAGAGAGGAAGGAACGCAAGTCAAACAGGATGAGGAGTCTCAGACAGACGAAGGTTTTTCTCTTCATAGGAAATGACTTTCTCACAAATCAGGGAGGCAGCCAAGAAGCTTAGACTCCTTTCAAGACACTGAAACTCATTTAGTATTCAACAGCTCACTATTATTACTGTCACTCAGACAACATAAGTTCATCCAATAAAAACACATTTAAAAAGTCAGCGAGTGTAAAGGTGATGTCACTTCACCCGGAGCATCACCGCTCCAGGCTACACTCCTGATCTCATGAAACCCAGATGTGCATTTGGAGGAGACGGATCATTTGGGAGAGAGTGGTGTGGTGCAGTAGATATACAGAGGGTTGGGTTAAGGGGACATGAAAGGAGTCGATCCCTGTGTCGATGTTTGGACTGTGCTGCTGTTTCCGAGGATTCTGAGCAGCCAGGAAGCCGAGTGTTGGCCCAGAGACAATAGAGCATTGTAAAGTCAGTCCTCAGTGCTTTCTAGGCTGCAGTAAAATAACAGGCGTGAACACAGAGACACACAAGGTTGGTTGTTTTTAGACATCAAGGCTAAATTTACATCACGTATGAGTCAGTCCAGAGCAGAACATCAGAGAAAGTCGAGAAGGATTATTCCATCACAGTCTGTGTAGTGCAGGGGGGGCAAACATACGACCCGCGGACCAAAAACAGCCCAGGGCCCAATCTGGTCCACGGGATGATTTTGCAAAGTGTGAAAATTACATAGATGACATTAACTTCAATTTGCTACTTTTATACAGTTTTTATGTATAAATTGTACACATTTGCAACACAGGGAGATAACTTTCTTCCTTGTATGGTGTGGTGAGTCAGTTCAGGTCAGGATTACTACACAGATGTGGAAATGGATGTAATTTCTAGATCTTTACAAGTTATTTTAATCATAAAGTGAAATACTGTATTTTTTAGATCCAGATACCTGTAACTACATTTTTTGTCTTTGCGGATCCACTGTGATCTGTAAGTTGTAATCCACAAGTGTTTAAAGAAATTTCAGGTTCATTAGATGTTTTGTAAAAGGATTGTTTATTAAACGGAAACATTTTCATAATGTGCTTGTACTTCTTTGCACTTAAACAAAGGAAAACATTGGAGTTGTGGTTATTTATAGGTTATTATGTTGTTATTTTACAGGTCTGGCCCACTTCAGAACAAATTAGGCTGTAGGCTATATGGGCCCTGAACTCAAATTAGTTTGACAGCCCTGGTCTTAATACTTAAGTTTTCCAGCTAAAACATTCACAGAAATACGTCAAAGCCACTCCACCATGTTGAATATGCTCCAAACCACTCACTGTAATAAAATTAAATGTGAGCAGGTTTGGTTAGATTGTCATGAAGGGAGCAATATTTTATGTTATTTGACATTATATATTGTAATGTCTGTTGTTGTTATTTTCTTAACATTTGTAAAATCTGTGAACAAAACTGTGTTAATTTACAGTGTAGTGGTTCAAGTTCAAGTGTATTAATTGTCATTGTATATAACATACAGACAATATACAAACAGAGAAATGAAATTACTTTGGACCAGTGTGTTAAAGAGAGAGAAACCATAATTCAGAAGTGCAATTTGTGCAAGACTTAAGTAGAAGCTGAAATATATAAAATGCTCTTTGGTAATGAGTTAAAAAGTAGTTAAAGTGAGCAGCTCTAAACTGTGGCCATCTGAGCAACTTTGAAAACCACTCTGCTGGAGTAAAGTTCATTGTGAGTACAGTGTATTGTATGAGACACTGACCCTGAATGTGACTGTTATTTAAAAGCAGCCCACAGTGGATATGAAGAGGTGAACCGAGAAGCTAAGAAAATTCATTACTGAGCGATTCAGGAAGAGTTAATCCCTCGTCTCTTTATGTCTCCCGGGGGAGACGGATGATGATGTCTAGGGAGCTGGTAAGCACTGAAACCAGCTATTGTCCTCCCAGACATAGTGGCTCATATTTAGAGTGTGCTCACACATGCTGAGCTGCACATGGAAACAAAACTAAACTGAATATCGACTATAACGACTTATTTGAATCTTAATAAGTCACATCTCCAACATCTCCTGCACTGCTCTTATTTAGTTGTTTTCACTTCCAGGACGACTGGTTTCACAGCTGGTGTGTGTGTTTTGATGCCAGTTATAACAAGCATCCCTATACTCAGGGGAATGTTGCCCAGCAGCAGGTGAGGCACGTGGCAGACATGTGACCTGTGACCCCTGAACGCCATTTCCAAGTTTGTCCATTTAAACATCATCCTAAGCACTGAAGCCGGAACACCCACTGACCACAATACAGCGCAGGGTGAAATGTGAGTTATATATATACACACACACACTTAAAAACGCAGACAAGCATGTGGACTCTCGAGGCCAAAAGTATTTTGCTTATCGTGACTGCTTTATTACTACATGTAACCCCGATCCTGCTGTAAGTCAACTTTTAGCACGCGGTTAGCAATAGATGCATTTTTAACACTGTGTATCTGGAAATTGATGTGCAGCGGTTTGTAAAGCTGTCTATGTCTGCAGTTAAAGTGTGTGGTGGAGCTCAGATTTAGACAGCCATGTTACACCCTGTAATTCAGATGTCAACTCAAACCTCACGGCTCTGGAAGGAGAGTGACGGAAAGCGGGAAGCAGGCCGGGCGGCACCGCAGAGACGTGTGTGTGAGCGAATATTTGTCTGTGTCGATTAAATGGCCTGTGAGAGGTGTAATGACTCGACTGATGGTGATTCACGTCACATATTGGTTGTAGCACAGTGGGGAAAACTGGCACTTATTTGTTGCCTACTGTGATAGCTGAGTGGGTGTTGGGTTTGGATATTTGTTTATATGTTTACACAGGTCTAGTTGGAAAACTGATTGTGTTATTTAAATAAATTTAATTTACTATTTCCACTGAGAAGTTTACGTTCTCACCTGCATTTTTCTGCGATGATCCCATGGTCAAAATACAGTTTGGAAGATAGATGATGATATAAACTAACAATTCATGAGAATGTTTGAAATTAAAAGAGCTCAGACAACTAAGATATCTCCTGAAGTCGGTCATGAAGCAGAAGATTTTATGGAGGCTGTCATTTTAAATCACAAACATGGAGCTAGGAAATTGTTTGTTTGTATTGTTTTGATTGGTTGAAATGCTCTGACATCACATGGGCTCAGCACGTGGAAGCTACACATGTGAGTTGCACTGCAGAAACATTGTTATTGTTGTTACATTGCTCGCTGTATCAGGATCTGTAATAAATCTGTATTCTCCCTTCAGAGTCACTTTCACTGTCATTTTACACATTTACCTTTTCTGTCCTGAAGAGCAGCACTGGTGGAGTTTCAGCCTTAAGCCCATGTGATGTCATCATGATGACAGCCCAGTAGTAACACTCGGGCTGCCATACAAAAACACTCACAGCTTTTTCATAAATGGTCAAATATGCACCTGTCCAATCAGCTCTCAATTTCTGTTCCTTTAACAAGGTGGTGTTGTTATTTCACCACAAGAGGGCAGTGGTGTTCAGTACAGCTGGATTATGCTCTGGTAGATGTTTGTGCTCTCTGATACCCCTTTTCCACCAAACAGGTTCCAGGGCCAGTTCCTGACTTAGCCCCAGTTTGTTGCGTTTCCACCACCACGAGAACCGGCCCCAGCTGATAAAACAGGGGCCACCTCTGGCCCCACTTCTGTACTGGGCCAGACTTAGCACCGATTAAGCAGCGACTACGCCAGAAACACAGCTAGCGATAGTAGAAGAATAAAGTAATGAAAATACGGTTTTGGCTCTGGATCCCAGTGTAGACTTGTAAAACCAGGAACAGCACTTGCATGTACACGATAACTCCTCCATTTAAACATTATTACAGCGAGGCTGCGCTTCGTCGTCACATGCGACCAGAAAGGATCGTAAATTCCCAAAACTGAATAAATACCACACGTAGCAATGCAAAACTGCTTTGTTAACACAATCATGTTGTAACTAGAATATCCGCTGAAAAAAAAAAAAATTTCATGGACTGATAGTAACAAGGTAACAGTAGTTTGTTAACAGCACAACAACCAGCTACCTACACAGCGACGGACTGACCTTTTACGGTGACGCGGCCCCAACTTGACTCCTTGCCAGTGGAAACGCAAACCGGTTCATCGGAGAAACGGGATTTGAACCAACTACCCACCAGGACTAGAACTAGCCCAGAACTAGCACCCGTTCTTGTTTGGTGGAAAAGGGGTATGAGCGCTCTCTGGTTTAATAACTATTAAAATTGTCTCGAGACACATTAGAAAACCTGCTTTTATACAGGTTAACATAAAGTCTAAGGTCCAAACTAAAGACATTTCCCCCATTTTCATACTAATAAGTAGAAACAATTGACTAAGATAAGATATGTAGCAATTTATAAGTATGCAACCTTACCCATAATGAATGGGTCCCTCCCAGAAGAGCAGAACATTAGCCACATGATCAGGCACTAACTGAGGCTACATGAGGCTTCATCAAGTTGTTCACACAACAGGTCATGGAAATTAAATCATCAAGCTTTTCAAGTTCAGTCAGTGACAAATAAACACCACCTGACATTTAATCTATTTCTTTAAATGTTGCCCCGCTCATTGTTTTTTCAAGCTACTTGTTTGCTTCAGTACAAATTCCTCCTTCACTCCGAGGTTCTAGTGTTACTGATGTTGACTCCATGTTAAACAGGAAATTGCATGGTATTACTCTGGGATATTTACTTAGAAGTTCTCACTGGGCCGCTCTGGTGTTCCCATATGGGAGGACATACAGTATTCACTGCAATTACCACAAGTGTTTTTCCTTGGTCAAGACAAACTTAACAACATTGCACTTTTAAATGTATCTTCTTGTTTACATTTAAAGAGCCGTTAATTCCTGTTTCACTGGTGCATGATAGTGATTTCTTACTTATCCTGCCAACTGTGTTTTGAAGTATCAGTATCTTCTACCAGCAGCTTGAGCCTCAGTACTGAATGCTGCAGTCACAATATCATGCCTACAAAGGAGGCATAAATCACATGTCATCAGATTTAAATCTGTCTCAGTTACTCATGCCCCCGTTACTCTTTTTCTCTGCCTCTGTTTTCCAAAAAAGTCAGAAAAGACACATTCTTCAGAGACACAAAGGACCGATTCTGTGCAGCCGCCAGGCTTGAGTCATAGATGGAGCCATGGGGGGTCAGTCGCTGGGTGAAGAGCCCGGCCTGTTGTGTTCTGAGCGGCAGCGAACTGGAACAACATAGAAATGAAACCCACAGACACTGCTGCTATTTAAGTTGTACACTGTTAAATACTTATACATTATTCATTCTGAGCTGTGCCCGTTTGCAAGTGAGGAAGTCTCCAAAACTTTGCCCCAGCACTCTGACCTGGAAAAATGACAAAAAACAACATTTCTTAAATCCTGCAGTGATTCTAATCGTCAGATTGTAAGTTATTGGATCAAGACAAATCATCCAGCTATCTTCACTGACTTGACAGTCAACTGGTTTGAGGATCCAGATGATGAATGTTCATCACCAACACAGGCTTTCTGTTTCAGAGTAACACTGAAACACCTGCTTAATCACACTGAACAAAAATGCTGACGTTAAAGAGCTGAAGACTGAAGTGGACTTGAACGTAAAAACTTCTGCACAGCCTATTTCTGTCTGACTGAGCTGCCACAATATCACACATTCCAGCATGAGCAAACCGTGGGGTCCGGTGCTGTTGTCAATGGCTCCACTGTGTCGCTGTCACCTCAGAGACAACAGGAATGCTCATCCACTGCAGCCCTCCCTCGCTCCGCAGACCGAGGCCTCGGCGGGCTGCTGGAGGAGGATGGATCGGTCTGTCTCAAGAAGAAAGGTGACGACAGACAGCGAGGCAGAGAGAGAGAGAAAATAAAGCAAATGGAAGAAGAACAGAAAACAGGCGGCCATAAAAATAAAGGGACAGAAAGACAGAAAGACAGATCTGACCTTGCAAGTCGTAAAGATGGAGCCAAACAAACATGATGCAGTTCAAGGCAAAAAGGGTTATTAATAAAACCTACTGTATTTCCTATGTGCACACTTTCACATTTAAAATAAATTACAAGATCTACAGATAAAACTTGATTTAAAAATCATGTCACCTCCCACACGTGGCTATATAAGTTATTTTAGACATAGTTTTATATTTAACATGTTGGTCTCTCTTATTCTGATGTGAGCCAGTGAAATAAATTGTCAACAGTGTTGCTAAGTGTGATGTGAACTATT
The DNA here is from genome assembly GCA_900323345.1 of Pseudochromis fuscus. Classification (NCBI taxonomy): domain Eukaryota; kingdom Metazoa; phylum Chordata; class Actinopteri; family Pseudochromidae; genus Pseudochromis; species Pseudochromis fuscus. The sequence continues at coordinate 59,487 of OOFC01051275.1, forward strand.
TCTGCAGCGTCCTCACCTAATGATGCTTCCTGGAGTATGTAGGTAGATATGTAAATAGATGCATATTATAATATCTCTGTTTCATTTTCTTTTTACATGAACCTGTACTGTCTCTCAGTAGCACCACAGAGACCCTCAAACAGGAGCCCTGTTTATTCAGGGGAGGCCCAGAGACAGAAGGCAGCCTGACATTTCCTGACCACATACCAGGAAGAAGAGACATACTTCAGCCTCTTATACTGTAACTGAAAGACACATGTCTCTCCAGATAGTTTATTCATCTTTTTGTGATACATGCTTATGTGTAAATATACTTTTGGTTGCATTATACACCTCTAAGAAGAAATTATTCTGACCTGTAATTATCACACCAAACTGCACAATGCTTTTTTATTATCGTAATTTGCATTGGCCCCCACTTGTTTTTAGCTATATGTCACTTCCTGGATGGATGAGTCAGTTTCCCCACCTATTTGATACTCTATTCAGAGGCAGTCTACCTTTGGCTGCATATAAAACTGTGAGGGCGAAACTCTGTGTCACTGTGTTGTCATCAAACAGATCAGTTTCCTCAACTTCACTAGTGACTAACTTTCCAATGTGCAAAGTTCTGCAACACAAAAACTGCTCTCTCCTGTAGATTTAAAAAGTGACAGCTTATTTTTTGCTGTTGATCACAGAGGAGCACCTGAGAGGATGAGTCACAGCGCTAATGAGTCATATTCTCTTCATGATAAAGTTTTACCTCAAAACTCACAATGTATCAGTCCCCTCAGGGCTGAATTGGGATACTTTTTCCAATCATTGGGAATATTTTGCAACATTGACAGAGTGATAGATATCAAGTCACACTGTGTCAGCTGTGTGACTGGAAAATCACTGGTTAAAGGCGCCATCTAGTGCTTAAGGGCCCCACTCTCCTCACGTTACTTGCTTCCCATCGTCGGCAGAGGATATCCGCTGTCATGTGGTGACAAGAGGGACCTTCTTGGTTGTTCTTCATGTTCTTGGTCACTATTTGGTTGATCGTGGTTGAGAGAAGGTGGAGGAGCAGAGCGCGTAAAAGGTGTGCGTAAAAGGAGGACCTGTGCGCACCGCGGCTCTCCAGTCAGGTAGCGCCCACGTAGTCTGACTACACGCCTCAGTTTCACTCCTGACTGGACTTTAATGGGATGTGGAAGAATTGATTTCGTATCGCTTTCCTTGGTCTCATCTCCGCAGGTAGAAAACATGAGCGGTAAGTCAACATTTAAGGTTTTCATGGCGTCGTTAAGAGACTATTCATTCCGTTTTTCGTTAATATTCACTTATGTTGTGTTAGTGGGGAATGATTAACAGGCTTGCAGCTTTTCCTGCAATCAGACAAACTTAACTGTGACTTAACTATAGCCTGATAAGGTTCACAAATCCGGATTCCGGGCTGTGTCAACAGCATGAAAACTACTCACTCAGAAGCCCACGTATAAAATTTTCAACATACAAAAATACACTGCATATAGTACAATACAGACATGTGTACAATATGATGTTTACTGCGCCTAAGCTGTTTAACTGTCCACTGTATTTATATTTTTCTCTATGCAAAGTATTCAGTGACAGGGGAGTTTGAGACCACATTTATCCAGAATGATGTCTCCTTTCTCACAACAAAATAATACAAACACTAACTGCATTTCATGTTTATTAAAGCTACAAGAGATTATTCTTCACACAACAATTAGACAAGGCTTTTAAAGAGATAAAGGTCTGAATAGAGAAGAAAAAGTACATGAGAGATGATGGTGTGACATTACTGCTCTTGGTGGGATAATAAACGTATCAATAGATAGCAGTTGTGGTTCTGTGCCATTATTTTTTATTTCCTCTGAATTAAAAGCATATCCTAATTTTGCAGTGCCGGTTAACATTTCTTTACAGCTCCACTTTAATTAACTGGGGATATTGATCCAATTTGGGTGACTTTTCTTTGAGTGTAAGGAGTTTCGTGGTAATTACACGAGAACAAAGCCTCAATACAGTGTTTATGGGTAATGACAGAGATTCCAGAGCATCCAAACCTGCCTCAGCCTGCCTGCCAGCTTAGACACCTCTGATCAGCTGCACAGAGCACAAGGCACTTACTCACAATATTTTTAAATCCCTTAGGTAACAAGAGACGGCTCTTTTTTTGGTCTAATTGATTAGTCTGAAATTTTAATTTGTCACAAATAAGACATGTTTTTTTTTTTTGGTTGTACATCAACATTGGTTTGAAGGGATTGTGTTGTTATAGCCTTGTTCAGCAGGTTCTTGCCACCTTTAAGATGTATTATTATTATTATTACTACATGTAAATGATTCACTATATGTATAGGTGCTTTTCAACAATTTCCTATCGTTGCAGTTTTATTCACTTTCTCTCATTGTCAAGTGAATGGGGCTGAGAAAGCTTTTGTCTGTGGTCCCCTGATGTGTTTTTAGGTGTGCGATGTGAGTCACTCCAGTGTTTTCATTCCTGCACTGTGAGACAGTGACCCAAAAAGAGTCCTCCCCCCTACATTATGACCCTCGTAACACCAGACCCTTTACTCTACAACAATTAAACTGAGTCTAAAACCACCACTGCTGCTGTTATATTAAGCTTGTACTGCCTGGTCATTCATGCAAATGATTCTGCCTTTCCTATTGAGGAAATGGTGTTAAATCATATTAAGATATGATGTTAAAACTCACTTAAGGTGTGTCGTCCTATGTGAGCTCTATCACCAGATCTGCCGACCAGGCTGGACAAATGGCCTCAAATTAAATACCTATCTGTCTGAGCCATATTTTGTAGGGAGTAAATCCCCCTACACATTCCTTGGAAGTTTTCCAGTAATGAAACTCAATCTCACTCTGCACCAAATCAATCCGGGAATCCCTTATGTGTTTATTTATAGCCATTCAGTGTGGAACAAAGAAAATAACCATGTAGACAATTTTAATTACATTATTTTAAGATAAATCCAATAGGTTTCTTTGTGTTCAGCAAACAGATTGTTTTTGTTGAGGAAGGGTAGAAGTTACAGGGTATAATGACCTACTTTTGGTGATTGCAGAGACACAGATAAGAGCAGACAGACGATAACAAATTCCAGTAAAATTCTCCATGAAAAAAGTGTTTAGTCTTAGATTGGACCCAAAATAAGAAGAGACATGACCCACAGTAGCAAACATATCCTTAGTAAATAATGTTAAATATTGTAAAGAAAAAGGCACGCACACCACTGCCCTGTCATCTTCTTCAGCGTGTAATTTCCTCTCTGGACTGCCTTTGATTTTCCTGACAAGGCTCTCCTCTGTGAGATTTGTTGAACTGAAACTGTTTGGTCTCATCCAGGTGTCACAGTTTGGTTGGAGGAGAGCGACTTACATCAGGAGGAGGTGCAGTCACCTCCACAGTGGTCAGAGGAGCGCTGCGAGGAGCTGTGGGATCGGGTGGAGGGAGTGCGACACAAGCTCACGCGAATCCTCAACCCGGCCAAGCTCACCCCGTACCTGCGTCAGTGCAAGGTCATCGACGAACAGGATGAAGACGAAGTGCTCAACTCCACGCAGTACCCCCTGCGCATCACTAAGGCTGGTGAGAGGGAAACCAAATCACTAAGATGCTGTATTAGATGAAAAACCATTCCCGTAGTCCAAAAAACGCATTTTGTAATTTTCTTACCAATCATAATCAAACTATACTTCAAATTTGAACATGTAATACAAATAATTTTCGATTTAATGCGACTTACACCTTGAGGAAGTCAGGATCTCCATCCATAAACTAGATCAGAAATGAGAAAAAACATTTCTTATAACTCTAGAAAGTGCTGAGAATCATCAAAATGCAAAGAAATATAAGAGGATGTGTGCTGCATCATTACAAAACCTAACGGAGAAGACAGCAGCAGACAACAAACAAACATTGTGTCAGGGATGTGGGAGGAAGCAGGACCCAAAGATGGAGATCTTCAGAAAAACAAAAAGGTCTTTAATAAAAGAATTCAACTAAAAGCGCTGCACAAAAAATGGCAGGAGAAAAATACAAACAAGAACAGAAATCCAAAACACTAGAAAACTAGAACTAAAACACAAGGAAACTGGAAAAACAGAAACCTCCTAAAACTCTAGAAAAACCAAAACTACTAGAAAAACTCAAAACTACAAAACCCATGAGCAAAACCAAAACCCAGGAGCAAAACAACTAGTAACAACATGGACTCAAAGACACTGGAAAAACCACTGGAGACAAGACACAGAACGCCCAGACACAGAAAACTTAGACAACGAACTGGCAACAAGACAAAGAGACACAGGAGGTTAAATACACTGGGGTAACGAGGGTTAATAGAACACAGGTGGAGAGGACAATCAGGGAAGGCTGTGCAGACGAGACAATCAACACAGGTGTGACCAACGGGAAACAAGAACACAAGA